>SNQJ01S0008005.1:112426-131022 GCA_010110895.2 Picea sitchensis | reverse complement strand
CATATAAAACACTTATCAGATATAACACCAGAAGAGGGTGCGACTACTGAGAGGGGTGCTCGTTTCCACCCAACCGTAGGCGTAGCGACTCCAAACGGATTTACCACTAGCCACCCCCGAGCTGAGACCATGATGCTCTGAGACTGTGTCTCTCTGTCTGCCAGTGACCAAGAGAGAAGGTTGCAATCCTTCTTCTCTACTATCACTCACTCTGCGTAATGCCAGAGTTCCCCTCGTGTCTTCCCTTTCAATCGCCTCTGCCATACGCCTTATCCTCTCGCGAGGTTGCGTGTGGCGCGATTTCCCTCGCATTGATCAAGCTCGACGGCTCTACGGATGGGCTGTTCACCATCCCATCCCTCATCAAGCCATCCGCCTACCAGCCTGCGAGCCATTAATTTTCAGGGCCAGCGAGCCGCTTTAGGTTCTCCGGGCCAGTGGAGTCCAAATACGGTATTTAATTCTCGGTGGAAGTTAACGCCACCTTTTCAGGTGCCTTCCACCACCATCGTGGTATCTTTTCTGCACTTCCCCTCATCAGCAGTCCTGCAATAAATTCATAATGTTATTTACATTTATCGACCTTCTTCATAAGGTCCATTCACATCATACATTCACATTTTCATCATGCTTTAGCATGGTAATTCCTGTATTAGGATTAATTACAAATTTGGGGGAAACAGGGTGTTACAGCTGTAATATTGGTTCTTGGAGAAGGATGTATGTTGTTATGCTGGGAAATGAAATGTTGAACTTCTGATTCACTTAATCAATTGAAGGAATTCAAACATTGTTTTGTGCAATTCATGAGTAGAAGTAAAGTGCTTTAATTGCAATTTATTTAGAGGCACCTTGTTGGTTTGGCAAGGGCCCACCGCCCCAACCAAGTTAAGCCTCCCTATACATATATTTGTGTGTTGTGAGTTAATTGTGTGAGTATGAACATTTAATAGTGGTGTGTTATAAATGATTTTAAATGCATTTTAATTACAATACAGATTTATTTGATTTTGAATCAGTGTGAGTAAATGGTTACACAATAAACATAGTAGATACTTTCATTTCCATTTCTACAGATTTATATTTATTTGATAAGAGTTTGATATATGTGTGGGATTGTTAAGTAAGCAAATGTTGTTGTTTTGAGTTTATGACTGTGTTATTCTCAATAAGTACAGGAACCATCAGACTTCATCTTTTACCTTCATGTTCCATAATGAAGTCTCTCAGTTATGCTGATCATTCCTTGTACTAAAGAAGGTTTGCTTGAATAGAACAGAGTTAGAATTGATTTATGTTTCAAGAGTGTTTAAAGTTGATTGTTAATTGTTGTTTTGATTGCTATAGGAAATAAGCTCTTAAGTTCATATCTCTAATTCATAAGCCTAGAATGAATAGACTTGTTACCTAAGAAAGAATCCTTTGATTGATTGTTTTGCTTGAGAAGTTTTATTATCAGTTTTCTCTGCTAAGTTTGAAGTTGTGTGAAGCATTTGGATATCCTAAAACATAGTGTTAATTGTTGATTAGTTTAGTTGCTACAGGGGATAGATTCAAAGTCCATCTTTTTATTTCATGAGCCTGTAAGTGGATAGATTCATTACCTGAGAAATAATATTTAGATCACATGCTTGTTGGATTATGTTTATGAGTTTTGTTTTCTGATCTTTAAGCTGTGTGAGGAAGATAGATTAAAAAGTTGTAAAACAGAGTATTAGTATTGATTGTTTCTTCTTTATGCTATACTCATCGCACATAGGAACCTATCTTTTATCATCACATATAGTGCATCAACTCTACTGATTACGAATCCCGGTTGATAATTTATGTTTGGTAATATATTATGCAAATAATTGCACCAACATTTTGGCGCCATTGCCGAGGAGTTGTAAATGGTAATAGGTAGTATTTGAATCAGATTGCTTTAATGGTTTTGGATTGGTTTTATGGATGACCTAAGGGCAGAGAGAAGATGGTCAGACGTGCGGGAAGAGCCCACACATCCACTTTGGTGGGGTTTCTCCAAAGTTAGGTTTTCCTCTCTTCTTTTGATGCAAGTATGTTTTTATTTATGAAAATTTAGTTTAAGTATGATGAGCTAACTTGTGCGAACATATAACCTGGTGACAGCAGGGTCCCAGTAACGCAAGGAGTTCAAGTTTGGTGTGTTTTGTTTTTGCAAATAGTTTTAAAATTTAGATCTTTAAATGATAAATCATTTTTGGGGTGTTGTTAGAACCCTCGAGTACTAAGTTGTGTTGCGAGATATGGATCATCAACTAGCTAGAGTGATTCAAGTATGATCAAGATCTTGAAGAATGTTCCTCCAAGAACTTTCTCACATTCTAGCAGAAGCTGGGATATCCACTTCTCAAGAAGAGCATATCTTGACAGTAGTAAAGAATTTAGTTTTCTCTCCACAGGAAGATTTAGAAGTCTAGTTGGATTCCTCTTATCAATTTGTTGAGGGGAATAAAGAATCATGGATAGAATTCAATGGAGAGAAACCGATGGAACCTGATATTGAGGAGTCCTTAGCATGCCTCTCAACAGATCCTGTATGTAATCCAAAGACCAATCATCTTGAAGAGGATAATATGCATAGAATGGTAGAGGAAGACATTCAGTGTGACCCAAACAAAGAAGAGAAACAAGAATATAATGATTTCAATTAGTTATTAGGTCACACCACTCTTTTATTTATTGCTTGATCTCATCATCAAAGAAGTTGGTCCTTCATACTCTGGTATGCATCAAAATTTATCTTTTAAACCTGAGTATGGATATATTTCTAACCCTGTTACGCACATGGCTTCACTGGAAGTATTCCTATACTTGAAGGCCATTTTATTTTTTTCAATTAGAGTAGGATAGTAAATAAATAAATAAATGTTGCAATGCAACATATCTTTCATATTTTTCATAAATGGGAATGTCAAAATCTAATAAAGAAATCAGTTTAAGATCTTTCGTTTCCATAGTAGATTTATTTCTAAAAGTTACGATAATTTTTGTTTGGAATCTTATGAGAAGGGAATCTCTTCATCCTCTGAATGCACACATAATACTGGAAGGGTTTCAAAAGTGAAGAAGGCATCCTTTTCAACGGAAGATAACACTTAAGGGAGTGCTTCATGACCTCTTTCTCCTTGAGTTGTTAAAAATGACGCATTCGTGCTTTATCATTACCTATCTATTTTAAGACCACTATTTCACAAAGATGATTAATTAAGTGATATTTTTAATAACAGTTGAAACTGAATTTTTTATTCATAGCTAATAATTCAACGTTTGACATTTTCCCTAAATTTTCTGTTTGTAAGCATGAATAAAAATCTAGTTTTAATTAGTTCTATTGGTTTGTTTGTAGCAGATGTTCACAACCCTCTGAGCAACATTTTTTTTCAGCATCTCACATTGTTTGCATGAGGCCATGCAAAACCTCAAGCATGGGGGAGTGGTTGCTGAGACAATAGTAGTTAGGTTTATTTTCTAATAAAAAGGAAGTGGAAACATAAGCAATGTTTTTCCAGCATGATACTTCAACAAATTCATATGTTTCTTCCTACAACAACAGTGATTTCTAGCATCTTCTACAACTTGATACTCAGAGTATTCCAGCCACAAGGAGAAGTATACAAATTCTAGTTTGCAGAAAACACCAACAACTTCTACAAAGGTGCATCCTACAAAAGTTTCAAAAGCACTAGGTCTGCGCTCATCTGGTACTGAACAACATTTCTGCCTTTATTCTAGTACTGGTCATAACCCTGTGCTCATCCGGTACCAAAAGAGGAGGCCTGCGCTATTTTGGTACTAAGAAAAACCCTACATCCATCTGGTACTCAGGTGATCTGGTACTGGTAATAAGGTGCTGGTAGTTCTAATCATATATTCAAGTTTTGTTGCTCGATTTAAATGCTTCAAGAAATAGGATGTATAAACTCAACATTTTTTCGTTTTACTAAGGAATTAGACTAATTATGTAGTAAACATATGGTTACTCTCAATTATTGCACTCTCCCTACCATGAAATTTTGCAAGCCCTCTTATACATCTCCTTGTATATTATCACTGAATTCCTTGGTGAAGTGGTTGTCGTCATGAATGAGAAAAAATCATCCATCATGTCACTCTGTTTATGCCCCTTGCTCTGTTTCGGTACTGTTCTGTTCCGATACTATCCTATTCCAGTACTATCTATTATGGTACTGCAGAAACATGTTCTGATACCAATTACTTATCTGGTACTGATGCCAAAGTGATATGATCTTTTTCATGTGCTTAACATTGTTTTCACTTCAGGTAATTAGAGGTATGGGCCAATATCTTCATGTTCTTTCTATCAAGGATCATTTAAGTCTTGTGTTGAATTGTTTTTACTCTCATGTATATATTCCTCCTACATTTATACACTAAACCTTGAATGAATCATCCTTGCTCTCCTTTAAGAAGATATTTTCACATTTAGCTCTATATGATAATGGGTGCACTTGTCTTATTACCTCATCATTTTGAAGAAGTGATTGCTAATTCAAATATCCATTGAAAAGTGGTAACACCATTATGTCAAATACTAACCTAGTTGATTCAAACAAGTTTTTATCCAATTTTATCTTTACAAGTTTCTCTTGGGAGGTATTGATGAAAACCTCATGTGGTGGACCGCCCTTGCAAAACCGCAATGAACTTTCATGAGAACCCTAATAGGATTAACTAGAGGGACCTCTTAGTTATTATCCGAGATGTTCCATTATGCATTGAATAGTTGAGATTTAATTTGAATGTGGATGATGTCACCCTTGGGATAATTGAAAACAATTAATTATGTGCCTAATAAATCTAAAACACTCTCGTACTACCTGGCTTCCTTATACTCTAAAACTGTCAATGAACAATATACATTATTCTAAATCTTTTGAGTAATATAATAAAAAGGAAGTATCAGGAAGTACAAGTAAACCTGCCGGGGTACTGAACAGGCCAGCTGGCAGCGGGACCATGCTTGTATGGTATTAAGGTAAACCCGTCGGGGTACTGAACAAGAATGCTTGTAGCAGGGCTATGCCATGTAAAGGGAGTTGGAAAACATAAAGTGACACACTTAAAACTGAACAAAAACCCTTGGGTCTCATTCTGAAGCAATCATTATCAAATCAAGGCTAGGAGATGACCTTTATATATCTCGAATGATGTTCCTAAGAACCTTCAAGTATCCACTTTAGAGTTCTATATTTTAAAATAAATAGGTTTGCATGAGAAGTGGGATCCTCAGTATATGCAATTCACCTTACCTAAGCAAGAAGAGATTCATCTCTAAAAACTTGGATCAGAAATGAGTTAATCATCTTGGGATGTATTCCTTTATGTGTTCCTCTCTTCAAATGATATCTAAACTATGCTTATATCACTTTTGTTTGAAAGGTAATCTAGCCAGGGGGGCCTATTAGTCAAAGTCATTATGAAAACTCTTGGCCACTATCCTATAATCATATTAGAGTCACATCCAACCCTTTCTCCTAAATTTGATCGAAAACAGATTGGATAAGACTTAACGTCAAATCACTAACATATCTAATCTATTACTCATGACTCCACTTTGTCACCATAACTACTTTTCCATGAGTAAGAATGTGAAGCATAAGACAAGAAGTTTATATTGTTTAACAGGAACTTAGGAGATGAAGAAGGATGAAACTTCAGGGAATGCTTGATCGAGTGACGAGTATCATCAATTGTGAAATTTTGAAGATCATTGTTGCATGAGGACATGCAATGAATTAAGCATGGGGGAATGTTGAGTCTCAGTATTGACACCTCTATTACCATATATTATCCTCTGTTTGAGTCAATTTTACCTTTGTTATGAAGTATAAACTTGAATTTTGTCTCCAAAAATACACTTAATGACCTTGTTCATGTGCATAGAAAGGTAGCTTATGATTAAGGCATGTTTTGTTTAATTTTCTTGACTTAATTCAATTAAAATGGTTGATTTTGCATGATTCTAATCATTTGATCTTAAGAAGCATTCATCCAGTACTGATGGTCGCCTCTGTGCTCATCCAGTACCAAAGGAGTAGGTATGTGCTATTCTGGTACCAACTCCTATGCTAATCTCATACTCATGGCTACAACTGTGCTAATCCAGTGCTAAAACCCTATCTACGGGATTCTGGTACTGGATTTTCACCTCGATTTTTAGGCCTATAATGATAAATATCAACATTTGGGTACATGGGTTTTGTCCATAATGATGTTTTCATGCAGACATGTGTGTCATAATTCACCCATATCGCACGTGTGGACCTCCAGCTCAAGGGGAATGATTCAGCCTAAAATCGTCAAATATTTCTAAACTGCCATATTGCACCTTGATTTTCATGAATATGGAAGTATGGAAGAATATCTTACAAAACCATCCAATGAGTTTTTTATAAAACCTATCCAGCTACAAAACCCATAAATCATTTCTCAAAATTCACAATGGACAAATATATATTAAAGGATTGTTACCCCAAATTTGTAATATCTGGTGAAAAACCCAGATTTTGTGCATAAACAATTTGAACGAATTCTAAGTTGGGGGATTTGTTTTGATCCATCCCCATTGAGTTTCCTTGTATAAATATGAAGGAAGGAGTACTAGGAGGAGAGGTATTCTATGTTGTAAGATTGGTTCTTGGAGAAGGATTTATGTTGTTATGCTGAGAAATGAAATGTTGAACTTCTGATTCACTTAATCAATTGAAGGAATTAAAACGTTGTTTTGTGCAATTCATGAGTAGAAGTAAAGTTTTTTAGTCTGCAATTTATTTAGAGGCACCTTGTTGGTTCATTAAGGGCCCACCGCCCCAACCAAGGTAAGCCTCCCTGTACATATTTTTGTGTGTTGTGAGTGAATTGTGTGAGTATGAACATTTAATAGTCGTGTGTTATAAATGATTTTAAATGCATTTTAATTATAGTACATATTTATTTGATTTTGAATCAATGTGAGTAAATGGTTACACAATAAACAGAGTAGATACTTTCATTTCCATTTCTGCAGATTTATATTTAATTGATAAGAGTTTGATAGATGTGTGGGATTGTTAAGTAAGCAAATGTTGTTGTTTTGAATTTATGACTGTGTTATTCTCAATAAGTACATGAACCATAAGACTTCATATTTTACCTTCATGTTCCATAATGAAGTCTCTTAGTTATGCTTATCATTCCTTGTAATAAATAAGGTTTTCTTGAATAGAACAAAGTTAGAGTTGATTTATGTTTCAAGAGTGTTTAAAGTTGATTGTTAATTGTTGTTTTGATTTCTACAGGAAACAAGCTCTTAAGTTCATCTCTCTAATTCATAAGCCTAGAATGAACATAATTGTTACCTAAGAAAGAATCCTTTGATTTTTTTTTTTTCTTGAGAAGTTTTATTATCAGTTTTCTCTGCTAAGTTTGAAGTTGTGTGAAGCATTTGGATATCCTAAAACAGAGTGTTAATTGTTGATTAGTTTAGTTTCTATAGGAGACAGATTCAAAGTCCATCTTTTTATTTAATGAGCCTGTAAGTGGACAGATTCATTACCTAAGAAAGAATCTTTAGATCACATGCTTGTTGGATTCTGTTTATGAGTTTTGTTTTCTGATCTTTAAGCTGTGTGAGGAAGATAGATTAAAAAGTTGTAAAACAGAGTATTGGTATTGATTGTTTCTTCTTTATGCTATACTAATCAAACATAGAAACCTATATGTTATCGACACATATATTGCATCAACTCTAATGATTACGAATCCTGGTTGATAATTTATGCTTGGTAATATATTATGCAAATAATTGCACCAACAATCCCCTCAACATTCTTCTGCAATAAAACAATTGCCACTGTATTAAAAGAAGAAAAGGAAAAAATCAGAAAATCCTTGGAATAATCAGGACTGATTAGCACAGGTGCCTCAATCAGTGCCTTCTTGATTTGGTTGAAGGATGCTCTGGACTCAACAATCCATTTTACTTTGTTCCCCTTCCTGAGAATAGTTGTGATATGCTTCACCAATTCAACAAAACTTGAAACAAACCTTCTTAGAAAATTAATTTTGCTCAGGAAAGACTGAACCTCCTTTTTGGATTTGGGAAGTGACAAGGATTGAATATCTTCCACCCTACTTAGATCAATTCTAACCCCCTCGGATGATACAATGTGTCCCAACAATTTCCCTTCCTGCATGGAAAATAAATTATTCTTGGGATTAAGGGAGAGACCAAAACTTCTGCATTTCGAGAAGACCTTTCTTAGATGGCAACAGTGTTCTTTATCAGATATGGAAAACACAATTATGTCGTCTAGACAGATAACCACAAATTTATCCCTTTCTCCAATGAACGCAATATCCATGGCTCATTGGAAGGTGGCCCCCGTGTTCATCAATATGAAGGGAATTTTAGCATACATGAATTTACCCCAAGGAGTGGTGAACGTTGTCTTCTCTCTGTCTTCAAGTAAGATAGAAATCTGATTATAGACAGAAAATCCATCAATCATGAAAATACTGGATGCACATGTTACCCTTTGCAATATGTGTTCCATCTTTGGCAAAGGGTAATTGTCCTTCTTTGAGCTCCTGTTCAGGTTACTGAAATCGACACAGAGGATGATCTCCCCACTCTTCTTTCTTACTGGGACTAAGTTTTCTACCCACTCAGAGTATCTCAAAGGCACGATTATCTGGGCATCCAACAACTTCTTGACCTCCTTTTCCATGATAGGCAACAACATAGGATTTATCTGTCTTAATTTATGCCTAAAGGGTTTGGCTTCTTCCTTTAGGGGAATATTATGCTCAATAAAACTGATGTCATATGTTCTGAGGTCTTCATAGGTCCAAGAAAACATATCAACAAACTCCTTTAATAGCTAAGTATACTCGACTCTCTACTCCCTCAACAGGATACTTGACAACTTGGCGAATTTTGGGTTCCCCTCTATGCCAATATTGCACTATGACACATCAACATCATCATTTGGTACTTTTCCCTTTGCTTCCACATCATTCCCATCGAACAACCTTTCCAAAGGAACTAATACATTGGGGATGTGGTTTCTAGGAAGCTAAACAATATGGTGATTAGAAATTTTATTTAAAAATACACCTGCATGGGGGTCACCCTCAGAATCATCATCCTGATCAATGTGTAAGGTCATCACCAATCATCATCTCGACCAATGTGTAACGTAGATAACCTTTACTCCATGTAATTCAAGAAATATTATGATTTCAGGATCATCCTCGAACACCTTCCAATGTATGCTTAATATTATCAGTGAAGAGGCCTGTAAATCTTTACCTCAAATCATACCCCAGCTTGGGTGGAAGAGGGACTTAAATTTCTTTACAAAAACAACAACAATAGAATCGTATATGCCATTCTCTCTCTTTGGAATAAATGAAATGTTGAAAGTCGAGAAAATCCACTAAGTCCCATACTTCATTTCTATGTAACTTCCGGGAAATAGGTGTTTCTGGTTTTGATAAATATTTTTTTATTTGATGAACAATTAATTCAGCATATCCAAATACTACTAGCTCTTCAATTCCCATATCTTTCACAACCCTCAAACCTAAAACAAGAGCTTCTATATTCTACCACATTATTGGTAACTTCAAACTCCTAACTTGTATGACAGGGATATTGCTTCTTGACAAGGTGACACCAAAACCACTACGGCACCAACAATTCTAGAAGAGGCCTCTCATCAAGAAAATTTTCCACATGTAAGTAGTTAGGAGGTTTTTCATGATAAATTGGATTGTTTTCTAATTTCAAGAAGAGTTTCAGGAGCATTAGTGAGTTGTAATAAACTAGATCCCAAATCAATATCAAAAGCAGATAGGATCACAGGGGTGTGCTTCATCACTAATAATGTAGGCCACTGAGATTCTCTATACATTCTATGCTCCCCCAAACATTGTAAAATGGTTGCATATGTGAGTTCCATATGCAAGGTTCAAGTCTTTTATTCAAGATCTTGACAAGAGCATGTCAAACTTGGGAGGAACATCTGCCACCATGATATCCATGACCACACTTTTCATGGGCAGCTGAAACAAAGATACAACCAAGTCTTTAATAATCCTAAGGCACTGGACCTTCCTCGAGTCAAAAGAATACAGGTCGTGGTAGGTTTTTGTAATCTCCAGATCGAGCTCTTCCATGACAATATTAGGCATAATATTGTGAGATGCCCCTGAATCCATCAAACAGTTGTGCAACACCTTGTCATGTATGTTCAGTGAAGTATAGAAGGGAGGGGATGAATCGTCTCTATATTCTACCAAAGGACCCAGGATAACCGTAGGCTTCTCATCTTGGAGGTTTACTGAGTCTGTAGAATGAGACAGAGGCTCAGGATGCAACATTTTGGAGAGGCACCTTCTGAAGTATTCATACTTGAACAGTTCGGAAATGGGTACAGGGATTCTAATATTTTGTATTTCATGCTCATAGCTGAAAGAGGAGGGAGGCCTCATAATTTCTCTCACTTATGGGACATGACCTTTGACCACTGGTGGGGGGGGGGAGTCTGTGCCTCATTTTCCTTACTTCGGTCTGCAATATATTTGGAAGGTGTTTCTGCTTTGGTAGGCCAGTCAAGGATGTATGATTTCCCTTCTTTCTGTTTGGATCTCAGATTATATCTGTTTGGAGCGTGGCTAGTTTTTTCCCTTTTACTCAGCTCATTTAGTTGGTTATCCATTAGAGACACATCGTATGCAGATTGAGTTAAATGGGGAAATGAGGAGGTATCCCCAATAAAATGGATTTTGGGATCAACTTCATCTTCCTCTTCTCGCTCATGAGTGACAAGGTTATTTTGGAGAGGGGCTTGAATTCTTTGATCATCCCTATCCCGACCTCTTTGATCTCTTGGAAGTATCCTAGGAGCACTATTAGGTGTCCTGAAAGGGCCTTTGTTATCATTGCTTTGAGTGTTTCTATAGGCCTGTCTTGTTTCAAGTTTTATCTTTTCCATAGCAACAATAAGAGATATTACTAATTTGATAAGCTCATCATGTCGAGGGTGGGCAGTAGAGGAAGAGGTTGAAGTTTCAAACCTTTCTTTTTTCCTGTCACTATCAACCTTACTCCTAAGCTCATTTACTGCCATAATATTGGATTCTAATTCAATGGCTACATATTGCATATGAGCCAAGGAGGTAGCTCTCCTTTCTCGTAATAGGAGGCAGAAGTCAGGGTCAAAAAAACTAGAATAGGTAATCTGTGTAGAGGTTTCTGTAGGCTTAACCTGAGTGGGAATTTTTCTATACATTTTATTAAATCTCTTTGAGAAGTCAGAAATAGATTCCCCTTCCTTCTTCTTCAGTGATCCAAATGATGTAATATAGTAACGGAAATCCTTTTTGTCCCCCCAATTATTTAAGAAGGCTTCATCTAGGGCTTCAATCCCACCGATAGATCCAGGAGGCAAGGCCCTAAACCACTTCCTTTCCTCGCCCTCAAGGCTATGAACAAAAATCCTCGTCCACACGTCTGCATGCATAATAACATGATGATCTATAAAACTGTAAAAGGCTTCAAGGTGTTCTTCTACAGTTACGTCTCCCTCTCCTATGAACTTGGGAAACTTCTTAAGGTAGCCATCTATTGGGAGAGCATTCAAAGTTTGAGGAAAAACTAGGGGGGCATACCTAGCAGCTATTATAGCTTCCATTCTAGTCATGGGGGGGTTTTCTCCTACCATAGGGATAATAGGTGGAGGAGAACTAGGAGGGGAAGGAATTCAAACATGGGAAACTGGGGGTGTGTTTCTAGGAGGAAAGGGACACAACAGAGGGTTTGGAGAAAAGGCTACAGGGCTTGAGGGAAAATAGGTTTCCCTTTCTGTAGTAGCAACAGTAATATGAGGAGGGGTGGTAAAGCCCGGGGTAGGAAAATATCCCGAGGCATTGGTTCTAAACCACGACACAATTTTAGGGGAGAGAGGAGTGACAAGGATTTATCCCTCCAATCCCAGACTAGGAGGGGAAAACTCAATAGGAACACTCCCAAACTTTAAACTTTGGGAAACTCCAACAAATTGTATAATAGGAGAATGAGAATAATATATCGAAGCTTCTACAGGAGGGCAATGGAAATCATCAGAAATACCTGGTTCGACAGTAGAAGTACCTTCTCGAGGGGTCTTTCCCTTTCAGATAATTTTCTATGGGTCAACTTTAGGTGTTGCTAGAGGCAGTTATGGAATAGACCTCGTGTGTTTTCCTCTGGAAGCCACAGTTGAAACAGTGGAGTCACCACAATGGAGTCGCCAGGTGCACAATTGCAATCTTAAATGTACTGAGTTCTGATGCACCTTCAGAACTAGTAAGATTTGTCATTCAATCCCAGGGAAAATCTTCAATTTTGTCCCCGAAAGCGGTGCCATAAATGTTAGCACTAGAAATCACCCCTGGATTGTGGCAGAGGTAAGCCTGATACCCATCAGTATTTTATGTCATGAGTTGGTTAAAAAAGGGTCAAATGGGCACAATCTCAAGAAAATATCGTCACTAACTCAGAAAACTAGGCTGATATGCACAAGAAGGTGAGGTATTAGTTTAACTTTAGTCAGTAGGTTGTAGTAAGGGTGATTAGGAGGAATAATTCGGTGAGGAAAATGTAGAGGTATGTTGTAAACATCAGGTTTTCCAGCAGCCTAAGGAAGAAAAACTTAAACACAAGGTGCTCTTGGATTCAAATCTCAAGGATACTGAAAGAAATCATAAAAACATTACATTCCAACATTCAACATAATATTGTCACAACAATCCATCTGAATCAATCATTCATGAACTCTATCAGTAACAGAGGCATATAAGATGGAATAAGAAGGTTGATTGTTATTAAACAAGAAGTCTCAGGCTACAACACATAACCAGGAATCAAGAGCTTCTTTAAAACATTACAATACATAATGTTTGCTCTACCATCGACCTTTACAAAATATAAGAACTGTGTATATATAATCAAATCAACTCATCCCCCTACATAAGCACGCTTTGGTAACTATATTTAAGGCTTGGCGTCTGCATCTTCCTCTGTCAGACCGCACTTGCACTCTTCTATCAGACGTGATCTCAGATCAGTATGGGCTTTGTAGGAGAATCCGTTGATAGGGGGACCTTGGGTTGACAGTCTGCCTCCATGATGAGCTCTTCCATGCTTTCCATTTATGAGGTGAAACGAGTTTTCAACTACCTCCCCCCATTTCAATTAACTACTTTCATTGGGATCAGGACGCATCCTGACACCCAATAATTATTTTGGTGGTGCGCATGACTTCCTCAAAATGGCCTCGGCACCTCGGGTCATGCTGTTTTCCTTCTGCATTCAACACAGGCACTCTCAGCCTTTGGCGCAGCTCCACTCTATCGCTCCAATATTGCATGTGACCTCAAGCCACAACCTGGAGCTTCCATCCAAAGGTGTTTTCAGGACTTTTCCTTTCAGGAGTTTTCACTCCAACTTGATTCCAACATTGTGATGCCCAAAATCGCAAAACGACCTTTGAGATCGATGGTTGATCCTGCTTCAAAAAGGACAACCACGATATTTTCCCTGACGACACGAAACGCCGACTAGCGATGAGTGTTGGCCCCTCTTCCTGGACCTCCTTCTCATGTGATCACATGCAGAGACCACAGACCCATTTCTCGAATGTTTCCCGATTTTGTATTTCAAGGGTCTCGCATCATGTTCCAATTCTAAAACCTGATCTGCAAAATTGCAATCCTGTTGATCCGATGCCACGCATCCCTTAATCTGAATGGCTCAGATTGAAACCATCATCTTTTCGGGTCTCAGGATTTCAGGCTATGGATGCACCTTAAGGACGAGAACCCCAAACTCTCAATTCCCGATCCTATGAAAATTTTCGATGCAAATCAATGACCCTGGGCTCTTCATGATCAAACGACCTGGATCATTTCACGACTTCGTGTTTCGCGTCATCTGATGAATTTTCTCCTTGACTGCTCCATCTCTCAAAACTACGAAAAAACTGCTCCTTGCCCGCTCGCCTGATTTGAGACCACATCAAACTGCTTCATGTGTTGCACTTGGTGCTCACGACTATGACCTGTAAACAATTAATTAGATGATTGTGGGGCCTGAGAAAACAAAAGGATCAACAAAAGAGGTAAAGAGAGAAGTGATCGATTTTATGGAAAACATAAAGGTTCATGGACGTTATTTATCGGGAAAGCTACCAAGGAAAAACAGGTCGATCAAACGGATAAGGGCGAACAAAAGAAAACTACAAGCCGAGAGGGAAAACTTACGATCGGGTCTGCAAAAGGAGGAGAGACAGACAAAATTTTCAAACTTAAGGTATAAACCACAACTCCTAAGGCTTTGACAAGTTAATGTGCTAAAATAATGAACTCCTACAATTAGAAGAAAAGAGGGAACAAGCAATACTGGAAATAAGTAAAAGACAAGAAGTTGTCTAGAAATATTTTGATAAAAGTGCAACTTCAAAAGATTTTTGGAAGGATCAATTAGTTTTGTTGTGGTACAAAGAAAAAGGAAAACCATCATTCCATACAAAATTTGAAGCTCTTTGGATTGTTGGAGTTACTTCACACACACCTAGGATTTATTTTTCCTAATTTTTTCCCTTTGTTTATTATTCTTTCTCTAGTCTCCTAAAGTTTAGGGAGAATATTCCTCTAGGAGAATATTCTCTTCAATTTTCACTTCAGTTTGACTAGTTGAGTGGAGTCTAGAGGCTGCATTAGTTTTGTCACCATGCAACATTGGGATAATCACCAGCTAATGTGCATTTTCCTTGGGAGCATCACCAGAATAGAACATTACCCATGATTCCCTGATCTCCTCCTCCCTTCACTTTGTTTCAGTCAGTTAACTGAAGACTGGTAGACTAGTTAACTCAGCTAGGTGGTAGTTCACTCATGTAACTGCCCGAGAGACCCGACTAGCTGGAAGTTCACTCTTGTAACTGCTTGTGTGTGTCCATATCATTGTATACCACCACTATGGCACATTGGATTCACCTCCAATGCACATTGGTTGAGCTATACAGAGTATATCATGTGTAAATTATTCATTATTCATACGATTAATGAGAATTATTCCATTCTTTCTCTCTTGCTTCTTCTTTCTCAATTTATCTTTGCAAATGTGTGTGGTATTTTCTATATAGATATATTCTTTGTAGGATCAACACATTTACATGGTATTAGAGCTGACAGACTGCTAAGCAAATCTACACCAAATTATTTTTTGCAGGTACTAAAGATTGAAGGCAGCGGAAAAATGGAATTCCCAAAAGAATTCATTCTGGTCTTACAACTTATTTGCATGGAAGGAGAAGATGGTTATGCATCTTCGAAGAAGAGGATTGTATAGGTTGACCATGATTATAGAGACAAAACTAAAATCATCCATAGAAAAATCCAAGTATCTAAATCGAATGGATGAAGCATTCAGAACAATTTGCAGTCTCATTTCTCCTGATCTCCTTTTTCACATATCTTCTTATAAAACCCCCAATGAAGCCTGAAACACCATGGAAGGGCTCTTTGGAAAACAATATTATATGAGGGGACACATGCTTGAGGTGGAATTTCTCACATTGGATCCAAAAATCTTCGACAATGTCCAATATTTCTTTACAAAATACAAGGATTTACTGTCGCAACTCAAAGCTTGTGGGGTTGATAAATCTAAGGAAGAGAAAATAATGGTTCTCACCATTCTATCCAAACTTGGTCCTGAATTATCCATGTTCATATCCACATTCCATTCAGTCAAATTTTCCTCTGGAGCCACTTGGAAGATGCCTTCTCTTGAGGAATTTATCGAATCCCTGACACAAGAGAAAACCAAGCTCATCAACATGGGAAAAATCAAAGGCCCAAAGGTGCATGCACTTACTATGCAAGATGGAAGCCATCAATATCAGAAATATAAATATAAAGAAAAAAATAAAGCTCATGCAAATCTGAAGAAGGAAAGGTACTCAAAACCCTTCACCACTGCCTTTGGATCCAAAGGCGGAAAGGGAAGAAAAGGGGAGAAATTCACATACTTCCCTAAAGGATTCCATCCAGAATCCGCATGCATGAAAAACAAAATATATCTAATGACTCAAATACTTCAGAAAAACAACCTTGGAGATTGCATCCCCAAGGGTGCCAAGAAGAAGAAGCCAAAAATATCAGAATCCCAAGAAAGGAAATTCTAGCCATACCTTGATTGCCATCAAATCCTCTCACGATGCTTGGATCGTAGATTCAAGAGAATCACATCACATGGCTCACACAAAAAAAATCTATTATTCATTGGATGCATGCAAAGGTCCTCCTATTCTGATGGGGGACAACTCTCCAGTCAAGGTCATCGACAAAGGAAGGATTGAACTCACCAATGAAAGCTTCAAGAATGTGTTGCACGTTCCCAAACTTTCCCTCAATATTCTCTTTGTGTATCAGATGACGAATTACGACACCAGAAATAAATTCATATTCACACCTAATGCAATGGACGTCTATGACATGAAAACCAATTCCAGGGTTGCTATCGGTGAGGTAAATTATCAATCTATATTGTATACATTTTCTGAATTTATTGAACCAGATTCTTCTTTACTGCTTACCCATGCTGATGAAAGTAGTAGGATATGGCATGAAAGGTTAGTGAATTTTAATTTCAAATATATGAAAAAACTTGGCAAGAAAATATTGGTTGATGGTTGTTACCCATGATTTTGGTCAATCTTGATGGTGTATTGATGATGGTGTACTCAGGCTCCTCATAAGAACTTTCTCCTGAGAAAAGTGGCATTCATCTCTTCCCAGAAAACATACTTTTGAAGAGAGTTCACAGGTTTCTAATATCCTAGGGTGCGAGAATGACCCATTCTCGCAGGTTTCCTTCAGCTACGGTGCAAACTTCTCGCACTGTGCTACATAGCTAGGGTTCGAACTTGTTCTAAAGCTTGGAAAAAGATGAAGTCTCGATGGTTCTAGAAGGGAATCTTCTAGAAGAATGGGTTGGCATTCGAATGGTTATCCTTGTACTGGTTTCCCTAATATTGTGGAATCATTCTTATCCAAGTAACCATCTCATTCTCTCCTATATATTGATGGAATTCTCATGGAAAAGGTTAAGCAAGATTCATTGGAGAATTGGTGAAAGAATTGTGTGAAGGACTTAGCTTGAACAGGAGCTTGGAGAATCTAGCAAGTCTATCAAGAGGGATTTGATCTTCTTCATACAAGGATCGAGCAAGTGTGTGTGTGTGAGATCCAAGAGCCACCGAAAGGAATCTTGCGACATCAAGACGATCAGGTTGTATCTTCTACTTTCGATTAATATGATACAGTGGCATGTCCTTTTCCCATAAAGCCACTCTCACTTTATTGTGTAATTCCTTGATCATACATAAGTTGGCAGTTGAATATATTTTTCTATATTCACTTTGGTTGGTTTGTGTTGTCTTGGTCTTGACCTCACGAGAGCACCAGAGTGAAGTGGGAGCAACAGAGACCCTAGGAAGCGATACAAAGGTATGTTACTAGTTCCCTCCCTACTACCTAATTCAATGGTCAAAACTTAGGGAAAGAGTCATGTCCTCTCCTGTTTTGTTCTAGATCCAGGTGGATCTAGGGAGATATGTTAGTGTCCGCACCTGCCGATTAGTCCGATAAAAAAATTGGCGACTCCACTGGGGAGATAACCCATTTTATTTGTGGTTTTTGGTATTTTTCCTTGGCCATTTTCCCTTGCCTTACATTTCTCCATTCATATCAATCTCTGAGTCTTGAGGATACCCTGATAGACCCTCTGGGTCTAGAGGCCTCTTCAAATTTTGTGTCTTTTTCCAAAAATTTGATTTGTTTCAGAAATTCTCACACTGCACTCCATAGTGGCCTATGAGAATCTATTGAGTTCTCACCCTGCTTTTAGGTCCAGTGCGAGATTCTCGCACTCTGCTCAAAGCTAGCCTTCGAGAATGACCCATTCTCGCACTGTGTAATACTCTCAGCCTGTGAACCCATTTTTCAAAATTTTGGCTTTAAGAATTTTGCATGATCAACTGCCCAGATCAGTATAGGTTCCTAAAAAGAGTTTCTTGGACCATTGGTTGATGTTTTTCTTGTCTTCATTTTTGTGCATGAACAGTCTTAGGAAATCAAAGGCTCTTCCTGTCACTTTTTTCTTGACTTTTGTTTCTTGACTTTTCTTTGCCAAGATATACTCTCTGATTTTGGAATCTGAGTGTGCTTGTTTGGTTAAGGACCGGTGATCGGTTGAAAGTTGAGCTTCTTTGTCTTTATCATTTTCTCATTATTTCAAAGATCATTTTTCTCATGCAATTGAAAAGGCTAGTTTAGTTTGCTTGTTATTTTTGTTTCCATTGAAAGATTGGTTTGGTTTTTTTGTCTATTGCTTGTTCATTAGTTTTTGGTTTTCTTCACTCTCACCATCATGGTGTAGGTCCTTTTTGAAAAGTGAACAACGTTTTTCTTTCAAAATCATTTTCGTCTTCGAAAGTATTGAAAATCAATTGTTGAAATTA
>SNQJ01S0008005.1:82852-97320 GCA_010110895.2 Picea sitchensis | reverse complement strand
GCTGGAAAACAAAGGAAGTTGGTGCTTCCAATGAATGTAATTCTTCAAGACATATAAGAAAAAACATTCCGTGGTTTTTTCCCGATTTGGGTTTCCACGTAAAACATTGGTGTACTGTGTATGTGTATGATTGTTCATTTGTTCATTGCTTATTTACTCTGCAGTTATTGGATAATAATGTTTCATTGATATAGCACTTGGATTATATGGTTAAAAGGGATTAAATTGCTCTATTACTGATTCACCCCCCTCTCAGTAATCCAACAATTTTTGGTGGAGTTCAAACATCAAGTATTGTTTAGGGAATGAAATATGAAATGGTCTATTATTATGGTCAAGGTATTGGCATGGTTAAGAAAATATTGTGGTTTTACACCATTGTATTCTTCTTTCTATGGGTAGTGAAACCATGGTAAAAATGTACAGGATTTAGTATAAATACTTTCTCAATCCAAAGAGTAATGTGTGAAAACAATGACCACGAGGGGGTTAATTTGAGTTAAGAAAAATGAGCAGATTAGAGAACTAAGTGTTGTGTGTGAGAAAAGGAAGAGTGAAATAGTGATGGAAATAGGATGCTATAGGAATATGCGGTTACATGAAATAGGAAGCTATAGGAATATATAGTTATAGGAAAGCTTCTACAGGAAATAATAAGTTACATGAAATAAGAAGTCACAAGAAATAGGCAGTAATTACATAATTTCATTTACAGGAGATAAGATGTTACAAAAGTGCATCTACAGGGAACATACAACTATAGGAACATGCAACTACATGAAATCTGCTATAGGAAATAAGAAACTACATGAATATGCAGTTACAGAAAAGATGCTATAAGAAATAGGCAGTCGCGGGAGTTAGTAAAATTACAGAAGTGCACCTATAGGAAATAAACAAGTATAGGAATATGCAACTACAGGAAATAGGAAGCTACATGAATATGCAGTTACATGGAAGATGCTACAGGAAATAGGCAGTCATAAGAGTCAGTAATTACTAATTGCATCTATAGGAAGTATGTTTCTACACAAGTGCATCTACAAGAAATAATCTATTATAGGAATCAACAATTACAAAATGCATCTACAAGAGCAATTGTTACAAAAATAACATTTACAAGAATTAATAAAGATGATTTCTAAAGAATATGAGATTTTGTGATTAACCAAACATTGAATAATTTATTTTAGGGTGGCATGGTGGTGCAAGGTTGAGGATTGATGTCTTCATATGTGTAACAGGTTGGTTCCTAGTAAGTGGGTGCTTGAAGAACTTTGTAAATGGGATTGGTGTCTATTATACACCATTTTGTCACCCTTTGCTAAGTGTATCACTTCACTTTGCTCAGTGACGTTAGTGTCAGAAATTACATGGTCCATTCTGCTAAGTGTTTTACCTTATTTTTTTCACTTTTCCTAAGTGTCTCCACCTAAACACCATGCAAGAATGACCCATTACATCCCCTTGAGCATAAAGAAGAATAAGACACCTTAAAAACCCTCCAAATATGACCTTTTCCACTCAGTCCTGGCTCTGTTTGACCATGGAATACCCTGTCCATGTAGGGGGGGGGGGATCCATACTCCTACTACAGTGTTAAGTGGGTGTCTTGGATGCCTTGTACACCTCTCTAGGAGAGAATCCAAGCAGATTTGGTCAGAATCCATGAATCTAGAGGGAATCTTCGAGGAAGTTATAGATGGTTTTGGGTTTGTTTTCTTTTTTGCATCAATATATGATTCAAGCCTTCTTCCTTCCTATCTTGGAGCAATCATAAACATGAAGATAACTCAAATCCTAAAATACTCCACTTTATGCTCAACTACACTCTTGGTTTATCCTAGTGGTTATCCCTTTCTGCATCAATATAAATAGGCCATTTCAGAGTGAGAGGGGATGGGAAAAGAAGCATATCAAACTTATGATATTGTCAAGGGGATCCAAGAATTTTTTTGTGTGAATAAATTGAGTTTAATTCATATTCAAGGGATGAATAAAGACACTTGGAGGATTGCAACATCTTCAGATTGTAAGCTTCTTGCTTTTCATTAAATATAAGAACTTGGCTTATTTCTCTTATAATGTGTTATTCATTTCTTGTTCGTCTGATCACTTTGTTTAAGTTATCAATAGGTAGGGTTTCTATTACCTAATCATAGATACTAGTAGGAGGAGATTTCTCCATTCTTGCAGGTTTAACTTCATGAGGGAGCTATTTGGATTAGAGCTCAACTATTGGAGCATCAAGGACGAACGTCATAAATCGGGTGCACATACCTTCTCTCCTTCTCTCTCAACCCTCCCGTTAGGAAATAGAATAGTTAGTTAGGAGGATTTTAGTGTGCATTTATTATAGGTTGTCTCACTTGTAGGAAACCCAAGTGAGAGGAACTCAACCTTCCTTTAGGGGGAGAATTCTCACCACAGTAAATTGGAGCAACCATAACCAATATATGAAGTTCTGTATGGTTATGGTTTTGTTTTCATTTTTTCATAAAGATATTATTCGAGCCTTCTTCCATCCTATATTGGAGAAAGCATAACCATGAATATAAATCAAATCCTAACCTAATCCACCTTATCCTCAACTACACTCCTGGTTTATCCTAGTGGTTAGCCCTTTCTACATCTATATAACCACGCCATTTCAAAGTGAGGGGGGGTGGGAAAAAGGAGGAATACATCAAACCTATGATCTTGTGAAAGAGAACCAAATCTTTTTGAAGAATATGAGGTGGATTCATGTTCAAGGGATGAAGAAAGAAGCTTGGAGGATTGCAGCATCATCAAGTTGTAAATTTCTTACTTTTTATTGAATATCAAAACTTGACCTATTTATCTTATAATGTCTTATTCATTTCTTGTTCATATGATCACTTTGTGTAAGTTATCAATAGGTAGGGTTGCTATTACCTAATCATAGATAGTAGTATAAGGAGGTTTCTTTCTTCTTGCAAGTTTGACTTCGTGAGGGAGTTGTTTGGATTGGAGCTCAAACATCGGAGCGACAAGGAAAAACATCAGAAATCAGGTGCACATACCATTTCTCCTTCTCTCTCGAACCTCCTGCAATGAAATAGAATATTTAGTTAGAAGGATGTTAGTTTCCACTTTTTAGAGGTTGGATCACTTGTAGGAAACCCAAGTGAGGGGAACTCAACTTGTCTGCAGGGGGAGAATTCTCAACACAATAAATTGGAAACCATATTGGGGAGAACTATCTAGTTATTATTATTTTTATATCCCTTTGAATCATTTGAATTTGTATACACTTTGCTTATTTTTCTTTTTCACCCTTCTACTCATCAAATCCCTGACGTTGTTTGAGAAATTTTGGCAAATTTGAGCCTTCAGAACCCCTACAGAGCATGCAGTACCCCTTGGAAGTCCCTTGTTTAACTACCACAGAGAGACCTGTACACTCATTTTTATTCCATTAGGGAGTTTCCATCACCCCTTGGATGCCATGTCTGCCATTATGGAGGAGCATCCTCCTGTAGCAGACTAGTTTTTTGCTTTTTCTCATATTTTGCTCAGTTTCTCTATGACTGCTTGAGGTTATTTTTTGACTCTATGTGATCAGATCCAGATGGTTGGATGAGATTAATAATATATTTTATTAATAGGTTTTGATTTATTTCTTTCTCATCCTCTTTTCAACTTGCTTATGTGTTTGATCTTGCCTAGTATTTTAGCCCACAGGCTCCTAGTTTATCTCTGACTTTGCTTGCTTGAGAACTTGAAATTATCGCTCATTTCCATTTCCTTATTTTTAGTTTGCATTGGTTTACTGGTTATGACCAATTTTGTCTTCATCGAAACATCTCTGTATTTTGGATGACCAGGACTCTCTCGGTCACCATGACCTGTTTCTTGCTGCTCATGTTTTGAGAATTTTCATGAGTGTTTGTCTTCTTTCTCCTTTGCATTTTTGAGTCCTTGATTGAACAAGTTATCTCACACTTGTTTTCTTTCTATTCTCATATTTTTTTAGTGCACTTTGTTTGATTTATTTTTTTCCTCATCTTTCTCTATTTCAAAAATAGATCTCTTTCATTTCTCTTGAAAGCTAAGAAGAAAAAAAGTGTGTGTATCTTCTTGCATGCATAATCAAATGAAGAATTATTTTTTCATTCTTTAGGAATTGGTTTTGATATATGTTTGGAAAAAGAGCTAGTTTTGCGTATGCATTTTGGTTTTTGGAAACATTTGCTTGGTACTTGTCATCATCTTGATCCTTGGAATTGAAAGTTGCATTGTTTTGAGTTATTTCTTGTGATAAGAAGAATATAACTCTTTTCCTTCCCATACATAGAATTCATGGAAAAGAACGAACCACATATCATTATTTTGCATTCTATTGGAATCTGTTGGAATCGAGTCTCTCTCACATCATTAGTTTCATCTCCATGAACCCTTTGAGTGAAAATCCATTAAAATCAATCATGCACTAACAAAATCAACTAGAACATTTTTTGGTTTTAGCACACCAACATTAGCAAAAAATTAGTGTCTTTAGACTAGGTAAAGTGAATAAATCGATCAAGACTACTAAACAGATTGTAGAACACTAGTGAGTGTAAAAATCCAACTTTTGTATAAGCATAGTCGGGAAGCCCCTCTCACATAGGGGCTAAACACAAGGTCGTGTGCAGAAGAGAAACAAATATTATCCCTCCAAAACTTGACCAATTGTAGTGGACATAACATATATTGGGGTTTTTTCTTGAGAAACCATTGGTTTCATTTGGTCTCAGTGCTTCATGAATCCCAAACTTGTTTGGGGTCCTCAGGAGTCTTACCGGTCCAATTTTCTTCATTTCTCTTGAAGAGATTCAAACTTTGATATCCTACCCATACGTTAGGTCTCGACTGTCGATTGTACCCTCCTGGAGGCCGATTGTGAGTTGGTAAACTTAGTGGCCTTTCCTAGGTATATACAGAGGTGACTCTGGGGGGATTTCCATGGTACCTAGGGTAGACGTTGTATCACACTCTTAATATCCTTGGAGGGTGATTTCATGAAAGAGAGGGTTTATTGCACTGAGAAGGGATGTTACGTGGAGGTCGAGGTAACTGCTTCTCATTTCTTCACCAATGGATTTAAATCCCATATTCAGAAGATCCTTGAGCCTATTGTTGCTTGCTTGATTGATTTTAGTTTTCTTAGGAGTGTGTCTCTTTTAATTTCGTATTCAACCTTAGGATCATAGATTTTAGAGTATACAAGGTATGGAAACCGACCATCAAGAACCTCAACACAATGTTTCTAATGAAGGAATGATAGGAAATCAAACTTATGAGACCGAGAGTATACCTCCTGGAAGTGGCCATCACGTAGAAGAATTGGTCACTACCATTGTTGAAATCCTTTCATCTTACATGAATCCTCTTTTTACTAATCCACTCGGCTAACCACTCACTGATCCACCATCCACGAGATATTTTTTAGTGTTTCATGGAAACCTGCACAAGAGACCTAGCTAAAGCATACACAAACAAAGCTTATCAAGAAAAGGAAGAGAGATACACAATGAAGAGTGAGAATCAATGTATATTATGATCTTATCAATGAGTGAGTGATCTTCACTCATATAGGCAATGACATCGTATAATTAGGAATGCATGCATAATAGTGATGGTCTAATATTAGAAAGTCTAAAATAAAAATAGTTTGTTAAACCCCACTGAACTAGTGTTACTCCCACTGAACAAGTGTGCCGAAAATAGAAATTTATCTAACATCCCCCCTAAACATCACTCTGGAGTAAAAAATGAGTCCCGACTACTAGGCCATTTTAGGTACTCATGTACAATGCAACTAATGAAAAATGAATAAAAAAGAGGAAAGAGAGAAAACCACATGGGAACAACATACATGAGGTCTTACCCCCCCCTCAAAGATAATGTATCCAAAGAGCCCCCCCCCCCCCCCCCCCCCCCTCAAAAGATAATGTATCCAAAGAAGAAAATGGTAGCTACTAGGAAACTGTGTTCTTCACTGTAAGACGATCTCGCAAAGTCTGAAACTTCTGCTCACTGAAAGTCTTCGTGAAGATGTATAAATATTTATGGATCTAATGAAGTCCTTTGGCAACCTGTCGGGCCTTGTACTTCTAGATCCTATGGACCCATCTGCATGTAAAAATATTCATTTCTAGTGGAAGTGGAACTAGATGCAAAGTCTGATTCTATAGGAGAGAGTCATGCTCCTCATGCATGTCTTCTTTCCATAATGGATTTCCCACATCCTTATTGTAGGTTTGCGGATCAATATATTGAACCATATAGCAATGCATGGGCATCATAGGTTCTGAAGCTGAAAATACATGAGAAGACTCCTCATGCTGAGATCAATTCCTCGTCGAATCCAATGGATTCCCTGCAAGGTTTCCTTCTGGCTGAAGTTTGGTATGTTCCTTCTTGGGAATATGCTGAAGCTTTGACGATGGCTTCTTATCTGTATGTACTACTAGCTTATTTCCATGTACAGAATCTGAGTGTATGGAATCATCTCTGATGTCTGAAAATGATGTGTCTGAAACTGATGGAAGCACAAGAGTATATGCATGTTGCATTGGAGGTGCATGCAAAGTAATATAATTATGTGTAAGTATAATAGAGGATTCATCGTCAAAAAACTTATTGAATTTATACAACCTTGACTTGCGATCCACCTCACCAATTGCAATGATGGAATTGTCATGCATGTCTATTACTGAAACTGAATTTGATGTAAATTCAACCTTTTTACCTTTCTGAGTGATCTGATAAACTGAGAGAAGATTCATAGAAATCTTTGGAACATGTAAAACATTCTCAAAAATTACATTGTGGAGTTCCACTCTCCCTTCTCCTGCTATTGCTACCAGAGTATCATCCCCCATAAGAATAGGGGGTCTTAAGAATGGAATCAAAGAAGATAAAACTTCCTCTTTCGCTGCCATATGATGGGATGCACCATAATCTATAATCCATGAATCAAATGAGGAATTAATTGCAACTAGAGAATGATGATTACCTTTCTTAGGAGAATGATATTCTTCCTTCTGCTTCTTGACTCCCTCTGGAATGAAGTTTCCAAGGTTGTTCTGTTGAAGTGTTTTTGCCATCAGATCGATCTGTTTATTCATGCATGTGGATTCTTCATGATTCAGTTTATTGCAGTAAGTGCACTGCTTTCCCTTCTTATTCTTCTTGGAATATGAAGAGTCTTTGGAACCTGAAGAATCATTAAAGGGTTTGGAATATCCCTCCTTCCCGTTCTGTTTGGATGACCCTTTTCCATCATGCATGGTGAGTGCATGTGATTTGGTATCTTTCATGAGGCCCATCTGTATGATTTTTGTCTTCTCTTGTGTAAGAGATTCAATGAACTAAGCCAATGTAGGCATTTTCCAATTTGTTTCAAAAAGACATCTGCCAGAATGGAAATTCGAGACATATACAATGTCTTCTCGTCCTAGCTTGGCCAAGATTGTTAGAATAAGTTGTTTCTCTTGTGTAGACTTGTCAATAACACATTCACCCAAGATCAAAATCAAAGATTTAAATTTAGTAAATAAATCTTGTATATTATCAAAACTTTTAGGGTCTAAGGTATTCAAATCTACCTCAAGCATATGACCTCGCATCTCATTCTTCTTTCCAAAGAGTCCTTCCAAGGTGGTCCAGATATCGTTTGGAGTCTTGCATGGGGAAACATGAAACCATAGATCAATGGATATTAAATCAAGAAGTAATATTGTGGCCTCATCGTTATAGTTTGCCCATCTAGTCTTCTCAAGTGCTGATGTAGGTTATGTTTCTATCGCCATCATCAAATTATACAGTCCTTTTATTTTGAGTTGGAATGTGGGCTTCAAATTCCATTCAAAATAGTTGTACGGTGTGATCATTATCACCAGAATTGATTGAATATGTTTCATCGTCTCCATCCCTGCTATTGATCGTGAAAATATCTTGAAAACCCAGATTGTGGATTCTGAGATATGACTGACGGTGCTATGACAACTATAGATATGATAAAACAACTATATCTCCTAAAGTATGATGTGGGTTTTGGAGATTTTTGGTTAGCATGAGCATCCCTATGTTATACATCTCTGGTCCAAACTTCAGCCCGACCTAAAACGTGGATTTTGAGATATTTCCATATTACTGCAAAAAAACAATTTTCTAGAGGGCTACTAAATTGTCGCACCCTAGAGAAGGATAAAGTGCGATGATGCTAAATCGCCGCACCCTAGTGAAGGACATAATGCGACGATTACAAAAAATTGAATCGACGCACCCTAGATGAAGAACATAGTGCAACCATCCCACACTTCGATAGGGATAGGCTGCGACGATTCCAATCATCGCACCTTTCGATAGGGATAGGCCGCGACGATGGCGAAAACTAGGTTTACTCAAATCCTCTTTCACTCTTCTATGGCTTGTCTGGGTTTCTCCAAGCATCTCAGATCTGATACCATGTCATTGTTTCATGGAGACCTTCATAAGAGACCTAGCTAAGGCATACCCAAACAAATATTATCAAGAAAAGGAAGAGAGATACACAATAAAGAATGAGAATCAATGTATATTATGATCTTATCAATGAGTGAGTGATCTTCATTCATATAGGCAATGGAATCATATAATCAGGAATGCATGCATAATAGTGATGGTATAATATTAGAAAGTATAAAATAGAACTAGTCTATTAACTCCCACTGAACAAGTGTGCTAAAAATGGAAATTTCTCCAACAATATTTTGATGCCTATTCTTCTTACTATTTGTTGGTTGTGGAGAGTGGTTATATTCTTGATTCAGAGGTTGTTTTTAGCCATGTTTATACCCCATGAATATTGTACACCCTGGAATAATGTACACCCCTGCACATGAGGGGTTTTCAAGGGGGATTGCCCCCCCTGCAGGGTCCATGGGGCTCATCCCTCCAGCTGGGGGGTCTGGGGGCCAATGGGGGTTCAAGGGTAGCGTCCACTGATGGTGGTTCAGGGGAAAATCCCCCAGAGGAAACATTTCCTTGTAAATTTATATTGTAATTTCATAGTCAATCTTGACTATTCATCATTAAGTCACATATATGACGGTAAATATTATGTTTGTGTTTTTTTCCCTAGAAGGAAATCCTCTTTTATGAGGGAATTGTATTGTGACCATGTATTATTGCGAATATCATATTCTGAGAGAGGAGACTCTGAGAGAGAGAAAAGGATGTTACAACAGGTATGTTGTAGGTTGTGTCCCTTCATTTTGCTGGATAAGAAAAAGGAAGGACCTGTAAATTTCTCTGGTGGAATTATACCACACTGGGTGAACCATGTATATCTATGTCTCTATTGTATTTTTCATATTCTATGTTTTATTTCCGCATTTTATTTTATTTTATTTCTCCACGATCTTGTTTTTCTAACAACTGGTATCAGAGTGTGTTATCACATCTTATTGAAAGGACAAGTAAAAGGCACAAAAATCAGTTAAGGAAAGCATAAGATACTATCATCCCATTGAGGGAGGAACAATGAGAACAAATGAAGGATGCATTTAAAAGAATCAATCAATGTCACGAGGCCATCGATAACAACAAAAGAATGGTAGAAAGGTATTTACCTTGATGTAGGAAGCTCAAGCATATCTACTAGCAAAACTTGTCTTTAAAGAAATAAAACATAACTATGAAACGAAGACTACAACAAATTGAAATTGATCATGAGGCTAAGAGGAGGTTAGAATTTCTTACAGAAGTATTTGAGGTGTAAGATCATTGAGCTGACAATATTCAATTTTTTCCTTTTTGATATTTTTCCATCATAAGAAAATGGATAAAACCCAAACCTTAATTTTGCAGTTATTATGAAACTTGCAAGCTATATCTCTTTTGATAATAATTATTGTTCAAGGTTAGTGTGTTAATATTATTTGCATCATACACATAACCTAGAAACCCCAAAAGTGCAGACTGTGACAGTTAGCAATGGAGATAAGAAAAAGCAGAAATTGTGGAGCGTGGGCACATAACGCAAGTGTTGTAAGTGTCAATTTTTGTAGAGATGGGTTTCATCATGGAAGAAACATATTGGATGAGATAGGAAATTTTGAAGGTGATATTAAAGCTACTTCATCACAAGAATATATACAGATTATATCAACATGAAGTTGAGTCTCATTATGTAACCATATAACTTCTAGGGTTTTGAGTTTTGATGGAAAAATCAATGTTTTAAGGAATGGTGAATGTTTCCAAAGCTCTATATTATGTGATTTCAATTTAATATGTCAGTAAATGGTAATTAGGTTCCATTTCCAGGTCAAACAATCGAAGAAAATGGAAATAAGGTACTTGTTGTGCAAGTGTTGTAGTTTCCAGTTGCATAGCGAGCTCGTTGCGCAAGTGTATTTTGTATCATAACACTTAAATAGTGTGTTCATTTTCTGTGAAAGTTTTATAGGATATGAATGAAGGTAATATGAATAAGCTCACTTAATTTCAGGTCAAAATGCTTCACTGTTTTTGAGAAATGAACCACCATCATCTACAACAATTTTTGAATTTTCTCGAGATCTATGAACTGGGTTTTTCCCAAATTTCTCCAGTAGAAGAATCATGATGATATTAAGTTTCTGAAAAAAATTCCACCTAACCCAGGTTACCGTTTGAGAGGAAATAAAAAAATACCAACTGCATAAATTCTGATGTGTAAGTGATGAAGAATACAATTGCGCAACGAAATGCAGAACACGCTACACAATTGTGATAGGGAAGGAAGATCATCATCCAACTCGACCTCATAACATATCCACCTATACCAGATCTCCTATAACAACTTCATATCTTGATGTAATGAATATAAAGAGTTAGGTGTCCTTTTAGTCAAAGTTGTTATGATGCATTTAATGTAATAAGTTGACTTCTATATTTTAGCTAGTTAGTTCCTATTTTCAATGAAACTGAATCCAAACTGTAGGAAAGTGTTTCAATTCGAAATCCTCAGCTTGAGGAAGAGTTTTTTCTATATATTTTTGTAATTTTGATTGACTAAGTGTGTGCATAAGCATAGAGGATATTTTCTATTGAGCATTTTGTAGCCTTTTCTACATTTTAATGGAAAATTAATGCAAAAGTACAATACTTTCAAATAAGAGATTCTTATGCTAGTAATTTGAAGTGTGTGTCTCTTTCATATGTATGTATTTCTCATTTTTTCCCTTTTTTCATTTCATCTCCAAGCTTCATGTACTTAAATTGAAAAGTGATGGTTTGGAATTCATCTAATATTGATGCTCTAGATTAAAACAATTAAAGTATTGCATCTTCTTCATAACTTAGTTAGAATTCATCCAAGTTGGTGCTCTGATTGTAGTTATATTCTTTCCTTTCTCTTCCTTTACACAACAAAAGAATTTTCATTGAAATATTGTCATGTATCTAGCCTCTGTTTCATTGATAGTTCCACCAACCAGTCATTGATCATTCCATTTGCCACAAAATTGACTCCATGCCCAATGGATACCTCATCCTATCTCTACCACCAATATTTTTACAGACCTTATTTTCATTTCATATCTGGCCACTGAGATTAATTTACAGTGAGAGAGCCCTTTATGGTTTGGAAATGCTAGATTCCAAGCCTAAAGGTGGTTTCAATGTTACCTTCATGGTTTTCCTCCCACAGCTGGGAAAATTACAGAGTGCTAACATATTGGCACCGTTGTCGAGGAGCAAAGGTGAAATATTCCCTGGGATAAGCGACAAAGTTCAGATTTGACTTATGATGGTGAACATAAGCCAAACACATGAAGGATGTACCATTCACCTAATGACTCCAATCGAGCTTCAAATTAGTTCCAAAGACTCCACTGGAAGATGAGCTCATTTGACAGAGACATGGAAGGATAGCATGGGAAAACGAGGTATCAAAGCTTTATTTTTTTCCAAGAGATCTTATTCTTTTTTATCATATACCTCTTGTCTTTTATTGAACATGTTAAAATAATTTTCCTTTACCTTCTGTATTCTAATGAGGACAACAAATCTGCATTTGAAAATCCTTCTTTTAAAGTTGCATATCCTTCTTATTTCATTATTGAACCTGACCAAAAACCTTCATCTAAATCACATGGTGTTCATGACCAATATGATGAGTTTCAAGAGATCAAGGCTAATGTATTTCCTTTTGTACACAATCATATACCTTATACTATCTTCGATAGATACAAACCTTTAAAATTACCTTACATCCTTCATAATTTTCCTCCAAAGCACTATAAGTACCTACCTGTGTTCGATGGAGAAACTGATAGCTTCACAACTGAAAAACATGTCCAAGATTTTGAGAATTTTGCATATTTGTTTGAGATTGATTATGATGATGTGCTTGTCCAAGCATTTTCCTAGTCAATATAGGGAAATGCAAAGGAATGGTTCAGACATTTGCAACCTGGGTCAATTAGTTCATGAGATGAATTGAAAGAATCCTTTTTGAAATTTTTGGGTGATAGGATGCCACGGGAGCTATTCTTTTCAGAGTTTTATGCCATGAGTATAATGTAAAATGAAACCATTACAAGTTTCAATAGGAAGTTTGATAGTTTTTATTACAACATGCCCAAGCATATTCAACCCACTGAAGCTGCTTCCATGCTCCATTTGCAACAACCTTTCATCCAGATTCTTATTTCCTTCTTATGCAAAGAATAACTAAGATCTTACAACAAATGTTTGATGATGCCTAGGAAGTGGAAGACAATCTTCAAGCATGTTAGAGGTTGCAAAATTAGAATTTAGAGGATGTTGCAAATGCAGGAAAATATGGTGAAACAGAAGAACATGAGATTTTTCATAAAAAAAAACTTTCTAGGTGATCCGAGCTTTCCAGGTGTCTGGTTAACGCTGGTCAAATAGGGGCACTTCAACAGAAAATACCCTGTTTTAGCAGAAAATTATAAACAACTTTAGATTTTCTTGGGATTTGTGCATATTTTGTGTATCTGAAGGAGGGATTTGACCTTCTTAGTATATTTTGTGGATCTCATCCTCAGATTAGGAGTCTTTTTAGTATTTTTAGTTACAAACTTTTTGTATAAATACTTCAAGAAATGGACTAGTATGACATCTTATGTTAATGAAGAAAACTCTGAATTTTCAGTATTGAGATCAGTTTGGTGTTTTGTTCTTGATGATGTTTATGAGATGATTATGTGAATGCTACTAGAAGTTCCTTCTTAACTGAGATAACTCTAGGTGTACGAGTAAAGCACTGGAGGCCCCCCTTTACCAAGATAGTACACTTCTCCTTTTTCATTCTTTTCAAGTAAATTTTGGTATGAGCTTTAAGTTTACATTTTGTTGTAGGTAATGTTGTTGTGTTTTACTTGATTTCAAAATTTCAACGTTGGCCCCATTCGCAGGTTGTTGTTTTCGGTGTCTAGTCCTTGTATAATTTTTGTTCCTCATTCTTTATTCCTAATGGCATAAAATGTCCCACACAAAGACCAAATTAATATCCACTACATAAGTCTTTTGTCTTTTTTCAACGACTATGTAACGAATCTCAATTCTAAGAAGATTCAAATAGGACCTAATAACCTTAAGTTCTTGCCTTAACCATGGGTGACATAACACTATCATAATTCAATAGTAAAATTGTTACATTTCATTGTAAGGCATCATGTGTACTGAGGGCTTGAGCCACCATATCCACAAAGGAAACATACCAAGAATATTTGTATTATGAACAAAATATGGTACTATCCATTTTGAGGTTTGGCATAGAGATTGTTCTTATAGACTACACTACATTGCACCATAATATAAGCCTTGCACACCTTGCAAACCATATTACTAACCATTCAAATTAGACACAATATTCTTGCGACAAATTACCTATACTATCGACGAACTCTTTTCATCGATAGTATAGCAAATTCGTCGCAAGATTATTTACATTTGTCTCTCTTGCAACGATATCAAATGATGCTTGGATTCATTTCATATTTGGTGTATCAACTTGAAATCTCAATTTGATACTCTGCAAGCTAGCTAGACGTCCAATCAAATACAAATATGAAACTTGGAATCATTAACATATCTACTAGACCAGGAAAATGAAAAACTAAAGAAGAAGTAAAAGAAGCTTCAAAAGTGAAACAAACTGATCTTCGAACAAGCATACAAATGGATTCAACAAAAGCAAGCATACAAGGCACAATATAAGAGGTTAAAAGTTATTCATACAGATCAAGCCAATGTGGATACATTATTACAGGCAACAGAGGTGGTAGAAGACTATTGAGAGGAGTTCAAGAAAAAAAATTGTGCATGAGGACATGCAAAGTCTTCCTCTTGGGGGAGATGTTGGGTACCATTTTATGCTTATTTTCACTTCACAAATCATACTTTTGTCTCCAAAACCATCCATTTTTCCTTCATTTTATTCCATATTTTCCATAAAACAA
>SNQJ01S0008005.1:32119-75872 GCA_010110895.2 Picea sitchensis | reverse complement strand
AGTCTTCCTCTTGGGGGAGATGTTGGGTACCATTTTATGCTTATTTTCACTTCACAAATCATACTTTTGTCTCCAAAACCATCCATTTTGCCTTCATTTTATTCCATATTTTCCATAAAAAAACCTATGCAAGGTACATTTACCATTCCTTACCTTAAGAATTGATTTTTTTAATTTTTAGCATTAAAGTTAAAAAATTATCGAAAATTTCAGGATTTGACTAAATCCTGTAATTGCTCCAAGGTTCGTGTACTTTCAGGATAGCTGGGAAAAATCAAAGACATGCTTCATGATCCTTGATGTACAAGGATGTCTGAATATCTATCAGGTTCGAGATCTGATCTTTCCAGGTGTCTGGTCAGTGCTGGTCAAATAGGGCCATTTCAGCAGAAATACCCTGTTTTAGCAAAAAATTATGGACAATTTTAGATTTTCTTGGGATTTGTGCATATTTTGTGTATATGAAGGTGGGATTCGACCTTATTAGTATATTTTGTGGATCTCATCCCCAGATTAGGAGTCTTTTTAGTATTTTCAGTTACAAAATTTTTGTATAAGTACTTCAAGAAATGGACTAGTATGACATCTTATGTTAATGAAGAAAACTCTGAATTTTCCATCTTGAGATCAATTTAGTGTTTTTTTCTTGATGATGTTTATGAGATGATTATGTGAATGTTGTTGGAAGTTCCTTTTTAACTGAGACAACTCTAGGTGTACAAGTGAAGCACTTGAGGCCCCCCTTTGCCAAGCTAGTACACTTCTCCTTTTTCATTATTTTCAAGTAAATTTTGGTATGAGCTTTAAGTTTACATTTTGTTGTAGGTAATGCTGTCGTGTTTTACTTGATTTCAAAATTTCAACGTTGTCCCCATTCGCAGGTCGTTTTTTCTGGTGTCTAGTCCTCATACAATTTTTGTTCCTCATTCCTTGTTCTGAATGACATAAAATGTCCCACACCTAGACCAAATTAATATCTGCTGCATAAGTCTTTTGTATTTTTTCAACGACTATGTAACAAATCTCAATTCTAAGAATATTCATATAGGACCTAAGAACCTTAAGTTCTTTCCTTAACCATGGGTGACATAACACTATCATAATTCAATAGTAAAATTGTTACATTTCATTGTAAAGCATCATGTGTACTGAGGACTTGAGCCACCATATCCACAAAGGAAACATACCAAGAATATTTGTCTTATGAACAAGATGTGGTACTATCCATTTTGAGGTTTGGCCTAGAGATTGTTATTATAGACTACACTACATTGCAACATAATATAATCCCTACACTCCTTGCAAACTATGTAATTAACCATTCAAATTAGACACAATATTCTTGCGACAAATTAGCTATACTATCGACGAACTTTTTTCGTCGATAGTATAGCAAATTCGTCGCAAGATTATTTTCATTCGTCTCTCTTGCAACGATATCAAATGATGATTGGATTCATTTCATATTTGGTTTATCAACTTGAAATCTCAATGTCATACTTTGCAAGCTAGTTGGACCTTCAAACAAATACAAATATGAAACTTGGAATCATTAACATATCTACTAGACGAGGAAAATGAAAAACTAAAGAAGAAGTAAAAGAAGCTTCAAAAGAGAAACAAATTGATCTTCGAACAAGCATACAAATGGCTTTAGCAAAAGCAAGCATACAAGGAAAAATATAAGAGGTTAAAATTTCTTCATACAGTTGAAGCCAATGTGGATACATTATTGCAGGTAACAGAGGTGGAAGAATACTATTGACAGGAGTTCAAGAACATTTTGTGTGCATGAGGACATGCAAATTCTTCCTCTTGGGGGAGATGTTGGGTACCATTTTGTGCTTATTTTCACTTCACAAATCATACTTTTATGTCCAAAACCATCCATTTTTCCTTCATTTTATTCCATATTTTCCATAAAACAACCTATACAAGGTACATTTATCATTTCTTAGCTTAAGAATTGAATCTTTGAATTTTAGCCTTAAAATTAAAAATTTATTAGAAATTACAGGATTCAACTAAATCCCGTAATTGCTCCAAGGTTCGTGTACTTTCAGGATAGTTAGGAAAAATCAGAGACATGTTTCATGATCTTTGATGTACAAGGATGGATGAATATCTATTTGGATCGAGATCCGAGCTTTCTAGGTGTCTCGTCAACGCTGGTCAAACAAGTCCACTTTAGTAGAAAATACCATGTGTTAGTAGAAAATTATGGACAGTTTTAGATTTTCTTGGGATTCGTGCATATTTTGTGAATCTGAAGGAGGGATTCAACCTTATTAGTATATTTTGTCGATCTCATCCTCAAATTAGGAGTCTTTTTAGTATTTTCAGTTACATAATTTTTTGTATAAATACTTCAAGAAATGGACTAGTATGATATCTTATGTTAATGAAAAAAACTCTGAATTTTCAGTATTGAGATCAGTTTGGTGTTTTCTTCTTGATGATGTTTATGACATGAATATGTGAATGCTACTAGAAGTTCCTTACTAATTGAGACAACTCTAGGTGTAGAAGTGAAACACTGGAGGCCCCCCTTTGCCAAGCTAGTACAATTCTCCTTTTTCATTATTTTCAAGTAAATTTTGGCCTGAGCTTTAATTTTACATTTTGTTGTAGGTAATGCTGCCATGTTTTACTTGATTTCAAAATTTCAAAGTTGGCCCCATTCGCAAGTCGTTGTTGTCGGTGTCTAGTCCTTGTACAATTTTTGTTCCTCGTTCCTTGTTCCTAATGGCATAAAATGTCCCACACAAAGACCAAATTAAAATATGCTACATAAGTCTTTTGTCCTTTTTCAACGACTATGTAATGAATCTCAATTCTAAGAAGATTCAAATAGGACCTAAGAACCTTAAGTTCTTTTCTTAACCATGGGTGACATAACACTATCATAATTCAATAGTAAAATTGTTACATTTCATTGTAAGGCATCATGTGTACTGAGGGATTGAGCCACCATATCCACAAAGGAAACATACCAAGAATATATGTCTTATGAACAAGATTATTTACATTTGTGTCTCTTGCGACGATATCAAATGATGCTTGGATTCATTTCATATTTGGTTTATCAAATTGAAATCTCAATTTGATACTTTGCAAGCTAGTAGGACCTTCAGTCAAATAGAAATATGAAACTTGGAATCATTAACATATCTACTAGATGAGGAAAATGAAAACTAAAGAAGAAGTAAAAGAAGCTTCAAAAGCGAAACAAATTGATCTTCAAACAAGCACACAAATGGCTTCAGCAAAAGCAAGCATACAAGGAAAAATATAAGAGGTTAAAAGTTCTTCATACAACTCAAGCCAATGTGGATACATTATTGTAGGCAGAAGAGGTGGCAGAAGACTATTGGCAGGAGTTCAAGAACATTTTTTGTGTATGAGGACATGCAAAGTCTTCCTCTTGGGGGAGATGTTGGGTACCATTTTATGCTTATTTTCACTTCACAAATCATACTTTTGTCTCCAAAACCATCCATTTTGCCTTTTCCATAAAACAACCTATGAAAGGTACATTTATCATTCCTTAGCTTAAGAATTGAATTTTTGAATTTTTAGCATTAAAATTAAAACTTTATGAGAAATTACAGGATTTGACTAAATTCCGTAATTGCTCCAAGGTTTGTGTAGTTTCAAGACAACTAGGAAAAATCAAAGACATGTTTCATGATCCTTGATGTACAAAGATGGATGAATATCTATCAAGTTCGAGATGTGATCTTTCTAGGTGTCTGGTCAACACTGGTCAAACAAAGCCACTTCAACAGAAAATACCCTCATTTAGCAGAAAATTATGCACAATTTTAGATTTTCTTTGGATTTGTGCATATTTTGTGGATCTGAAGGAGGAATTCAACATTCTTAGTATATTTTGTGGATCTCATCCCTAGATTAGGAGTCTTTATAGTATTTTCAGTTACAAACTTTTTGTATAAATACTTCAAGAAATGGACTACTATGACATCTTATATTAATGAAGAAAACTCTGAATTTTCAGTCTTAAGATCAGTTTGGCATTTTGTTCTTGATGATGTTTATGAGATGATTATGTGAATGTTGCTGGAAGTTCCTTCTTAACTGAGACAACTCTAGGTGTAAAATTGAAGCACTAGAGGCCCCCCTTTTCCAAGCTAGTACACCACTCATTTTTCATTCTTTTCAAGTAAATTTTGGTATGAGCTTTAAGTTTAGATTTTGTTGTAGGTAATGTTGTTGTGTTTTACTTGATTTCAAAATTTCAACGTTGGCCCCATTCGCAGGTCGATGTTCCTGGTGTATAGTCCTCATACAATTTTTGTTCCTTGTTCCTTGTTCCTAATGGCATAAAATGTCCCACACAAAGACCAAATTAATATCCGCTACATAAGTCTTTTGTCTTTTTTCAACGAATATGTAACGAATCTCTATTCTAAGAAGATTCAAATAGGACCTAAGAACCTTAAGTTCTTTCCTTAACCATGGGTCACATAACACTATCATAATTCAATAGTAAAATTGTTACATGTCATCGTAAGGCATCATGTGTACTGAGGGCTTGAGCCACCATATCCACAAAGGAAACATACCAAGAATATTTGTCTTATGAACAAGACATGGTACTATCCATTTTGAGGTTTGGCATAGAGATTGTTCTTACAGACTACACTACATTGCACCATAATATAAGCCCTACACTCCTTGCAAACCATGTAATTAACCATTCAAATTAGACAAAATATTCTTGCGACGAATTAGCTATACTATCGACGAACTTTTTTCGTCGATAGTATAGCAAATTCGTCGCAAGATTATTTACATTTGTCTCTCTTGCAATGATATCAAATGATGCTTGGATTCATTTCATATTTTATTTATCAACTTGAAATCTCAATATGATACTTTTCAAGCTTGATGGACATTCTGTCAAATACAAATATGAAACTTGGAATCATTAACATATCTACTAGACGAAGAAAATGAAAAACTAAAGAAGAAGTAAAAGAAGCTTCAAAAGTGAAACAAACTGATCTTCGATCAAGCATACAAATGGCTTCAGCAAAAGCAAGCATACAAGGAAAAATATAAGAGGTTAAAAGTTCTTCATACAGCTCAATCCAATGTGGATACGTTATTGCAGGCACCAGAGGTGGCAGAAGACTATTGACAGGAGTTCAAGAACATTTTTTCTGCATGAGGGCATGCAAAGTCTTCCTCTTGGGGGAGATGTTGGGTACCATTTTATGCTTATTTTCACTTCACAAATCATACTTTTGTCTCCAAAACCATCCATTTTTCCTTCATTTTATTGCATATTTTCCATAAAACAACCTATGCAAGGTACAGTTATCATTCCTTAGCTTAAGAATTGAATTTTTGAATTTTTAGCATTAAAATTAAAAAATTGTCAGAAATTACAGGATTTGACTAAATCCCATAATTGCTCCAAGGTTCGTGTACTTTCAGGACAGCTAGGAAAAATCAGAGACATGTTTCATAATGCTTGATGTACAAGGATGAATGAATATAGACATGTTTCATAATGCTTGATGTACAAGGATGAATGAATATCTATCAGGTTCAAAATCTGAGCTTTCCAGGTGTCTGGTCATTGTTGGTCAAACAGGGCCACTTCAATAGAAAATACCCTATTTTAGCAGAAAATTATGGATAGTTTTATATTTTCTTGGGATTTGTGCATATTTTTTGGATCTGAAGGAGGGATTCGACCTTATTAGTATATTTTGTGGATCTCATCCTCAGATCAAGAGTCTTTTTAGTATTTTCAGTTACAAACTTTTTGTATAAATACTTAGAGAAATTGACTAGTATGATATCTTATGTTAATGAAGAAACCTCTGAATTTTAAGTCTTGAGATCAGTTTGGTGTTTTGTTCTTGATGATGTTTATGAGATTATTATGTGAATGTTGTTGGATGTTCCTTATTAAATGATACAACTCTAGGTGTACAAGTGAAGCACTTGAGGCCCTCCTTTGCCAAGCTAGTACACTTCTCCTTTTTCATTCTTTTCAAGTAAATTTCGGTATGAGATTTATGTTTACATTTTGTTGTAGGTAATAATGTTGTGTTTTACTTGATTTCAAAATTTCAACATTGGCCCCATTCGCAGGTCATTGTTTTCGGTGTATAGTCCTCGTACATTTTTTGTTCCTCGATCCTCGATCCTAATGGCATAAAATGTCCCACACAAAGGCCAAATTAATATCCGCTACATAAGTCTTTTGTCTTTTTTCAACGATTATGTAACGAATCTCAATTCTAAGAAGATTCAAATAGGACCTAAGAACCTTAAGTTCTTTCCTTAACCATGGGTGACATAACACTATCATAATTCAATAGTAAAATTGTTACATTTCATTTTAAGGCTTCATGTGCACTTAGGGCTTGAGCCACCATATCAACAAATGAAACATACCAAAAATATTTGTCTTATGAACAAGATATGGTACTATCTATTTTGAGGTTTGGCATAGAGATTGTTCTTATAGAATACACTACATTGCACCATAATATAATCCCTACACTCCTTCCAAACCATGTAATTAACCATTCAAATTAGACACAATATTCTTGTGATGAATTAGCTATACTATCGACGAAATTTTTTCGTCGATAGTATAGGAACTTCATCGCAAGATTATTTACATTCGTCTCTCTTGCGAGGATATCAAATGATGCTTGGATTCATTACATATTTGGTTTATCAACTTGAAATCTCAATTTGATACTTTTCAAGCTAGCTAGACATTCAGTCAAATACAAATATGAAACTTGGAATCATTAACATATCTACTAGACGAGGAAAATGAAAAACTAAAGAAGAAGTAAAAGAAGCTTCAAAAGTGAAACAAACTGATCTTCGAACAAGTATACAAATGGCTTCAACAAAAGCAAGCATACATGGAAAAATATAAGAGGTTTAAATTTTTTCATACATCTCAAGTCAATGTGGATACATTATTGCAGGCAACAGAGGTGGTAGAAGACTATTGACAGGAGTTCAAGAACATTTTTTGTGCATGAGGACATGCAAAGTCTTCCTCTTGGGGGAGATGTTGGGTACCATTTTATGTTTATTTTAACTTCACAAATCATACGTTTCTCTCCAAAACCATCCATTTTGCCTTAATTTTATTCCATATTTTCCATAAAACAACCTATGCAAGGTAAATTTATCATTCCTTAGATTAAGAATTGATTTTTTTTAATTTTTAGCATTAAAATTAAAAATTTATCAGAAATTACAGGATTTGACTAAATCCTGCAATTTCTCCAAGGTTCGTGTACTTTTAGGACAACTGGGAAAAATCAGAGACATGTTTCATTATCCTTGATGTACAAGGATGGATGAATATCTACGAGGTTCAAGATCTGAGATTTCCAGCTATCTGGTCAATGCTGGTCAAACAAAGCCACTTCAGAAGAAAATACCCCGTTTTAGTAGATAATCATGGACAGTTTTAGATTTTCTTGGGATTTGTGCATATTTTGTGTATCTAAAGGAGGGATTCGACCTTCTTAGTATATTTTGTGGATCTCATCCTCAGATTAGGAATCTTTTTAGTATTTTCAGTTACAAACGTTTTGTATAAATACTTCAAGAAATGGACTAGTATGGCATCTTATGTTAAAGAAGAAAACTCTGAATTTTCAGTCTTGAGATCAATTTGGTGTTTTTTTCTTGATGATTTTTATGAGATGATTATGTGAATGCTGTTGGAATTTCCTTCTTAACTGAGACAACTCTAGGTGTACAAGTGAAGCACTGGAGGCCCTCGTTTGCCAAGCTAATACACTTCTCCTTTTTCATTATTTTCAAGTAAATTTTGGTATGAGCTTTAAGTTTGCATTTTGTTGTAGGTAATGCTGTCATGTTTTACTTGATTTCAAAATTTCAACGTTGGCCCCATTAGTAGGTCGTTGTTGCTAGTGTCTAGTCCTCGTACAATTTTTGTTCCTCATTCCTCGATCCTAATGGCATAAAATGTCCCACACAAAGACCAAATTAATATCCTCTACATAACTCTTTTGCCTTTTTTCAAGGACTATGTAACGAATCTCAATTCTAAGAAGATTCATATAGGACCTAAGAACCTTAAGTTCTTTCCTTAACCATGGGTGACATAACCCTATCATATTTCAATAGTAAAATTGTTACATTTCATTGTAAGGCATCATGTGTACTGAGGGCTTGAGCCACCATATCCACAAAGGAAACATACCAAGAATATTTGTCTTATGAACAAGATGTGGTACTATCCATTTTGAGGTTTCGCATAGAGATTGTTTTTATAGACTACACTACATTGCACCATAATATAAGCCCTACACTCCTTGCAAATCATGTAATTAATCATTCAAATTAGACACATTATTCTTGCGACGAATTAGCTATACTATCGACGAATTTTTTTCATCGATAGTATAGCAAATTCGTCGCAAGATTATTTACATTCTTCTCTCTTGCGACGATATCATCTGATCCTTGGATTCATTTTATATTTGGTTTATCAACTTGAAATCTCAATTTCATACTTTGCAAGCTAGCTGGACCTTTAGTCAAATAAAAATATGAAACTTGGAATCATTAACATATCTACTAGATGAGGAAAATGAAAAACTAAAGAAGAAGTAAAAGAAGCTTCAAAAGAGAAACAAACTGATCTTCGAACAAGCATACAAATAGCTTCAACAAAACAAAGCATACAAGGCAAAATATAAGAGGTTAAAAGTTCTACATACAGCTAAAGCCAATGTGGATACATTATTGCAGGAAGCAGAGGTGGAGGAAGACTATTGACAGGTGTTCAAGAACATTTTTTGTGCATGAGGACATGCAAAGTCTTCCTCTTGGGGGAGATGTTGGGTACCATTTTATGCTTATTTTCACTTCACAAATCATACTTTTGTCTCCAAAACCATCCATTTTGCCTTCATTTTATTCCATATTTTCCTTAAAACAACCTATGCAAGGTACATTTATCATTCCTTAGCTTAAGAATTGAATTTTTGAATTTTTAGCATTAAAATTAAAAATTTATCAGAAATTACAGGATTTGACTAAATCCCGTAATTGCTCCATGATTCGTGTACTTTCAGGACAGTTAGGAAAAATCTGAGACATGTTTCATAATCCTTGATGTACAAGGATGGATGAATATCTATCAGGTTGAATATCTGAGCTTTCTAGGTGTTTGGCCAATGTTGGTCAAACAAGGCCACTTTAGTAGAAAATACCCTGTTTTAGCAGAAAATTATGCACAGTTTTAGATTTTCTTGGGATTTGTGCATATTTTGTGTATCTGAAGGAGGGATTCGACCTTCTTAGTATATTTTGTGTATCTCATCCTCAGATTAAGAGTCTTTTTATTATTTTTAGTTACAAACTTTTTGTATAAATACTTCAAGAAATGGACTAGTATGACATCTTATGTTAGTGAAGAAAACTTTGAATTTTCAGTCTTGAGATCAGTTTGGTGTTTTGTTCTTGATGATGTTTATGATATGATTATGTGAATTCTGCTGGAAGTTCCTTCTTAACTGAGAAAACTCTAGGTGTACAAGTGAATCACTGGAGGCCCCCCTTTGCCAAGCTAGTACACTTCTCCTTTTTCATTCTTTTCAAGTAAATTTTGGTATGAGCCTTAAGTTTAAATTTTGTTGTAGGTAATGTTTCTATATTCTACTTGATTTCAAAATTTCAACGTTGGCCCCATGCGCAGGTCGTTGTCGGTGTCTAGTCCTCGCCCAATTTTTGGTCCTCTTTCCTTGTTCCTAATGGCATAAAATGTCCCACACAAAGACCAAGTTAATATCCGCTACATAAGTATTTTGTCTTTTTTCAACGACTATGTAATGAATCTCAATTCTAAGAAGATTCAAATAGAACCTAAGAACCTTAAGTTCTTTCCTTAACCATGGGTGACATAACACTATCATAATTCAATAGTAAAATTKTTACATTTCATTGTAAGTCATCATGTGTACTGAGGTCTTGAGCCACCATATCCACAAAGGAAACATACCAAGAATATTTGTCTTATGAAAAAAATATGGTACTATCCATTTTGAGGTTTGGCATAGAGATTGTTCTTATAGACTACACTACATTGCACCATAATATAATCCCTACACTCCTTGCAAACCATGTAATTAACCTTTTAAATTAGACACAATATTCTTGTGGCAAATTAGCTATACTATCGAGGAATTTTTTTCGTCAATAGTATAGCAAATTCGTCACAAGATTATCTACATTCATCTCTCTTGCGACGATATCAAATGATGCTTAGATTCATTTCATATTTGGTTTATCAGTTTGAAATCTCAATTTGATACTATGGAATCTTGTTGGACCTTCAGTCAAATACAAATATGAAACTTGAAATCATTAACATATCTACTAGACGAGGAAAATGAAAAACTAAAGAAGAAGTAAAAGAAGCTTCAAAAGTGAAACAAATTGATCTTCGAACAAGCATACAAATGGGTTCAGCAAAAGCAAGCATACAAGGAAAAATATAAGAGGTTAAAAATTCTTCATACAACTCAATCCAATCTGGATACATTATTGCAGGCACCAGAGGTGGCAGAAGACTATTGACAGGAGTTCAAGAACATTTTTTGTGCATGAGGACATGCAAAGTCTTCCTCTTGGGGGAGATGTTGGGTACCATTTTATGCTTATTTTCACTTCACAAATCATACTTTTGTCTCCAAAACCATCAATTTTGCCTTCATTTTATTCCATATTTCCATAAAAAAACCTATGCAAGGTACATTTACCATTCCTTACCTTAAGAATTGAATTTTTGATTTTTTAGCATTAAAATAAAAAATTTATCAGAAATTACAGGATTTGATTAAATCCCGTAATTGCTCCAAGGTTCGTGTACTTTCAGGACCACTGGGAAAAATCAGAGACATGTTTCATGATCCTTGATGTACAATTATGGATGAATATCTATCAGATTCGAGATCTGAGCTTTCCAGGTGTCTGGTCTATGCTGGTCAAACAGAGCCACTTCAGCGGAAAATACCCTATTTTAGCAGAACATTATGGACAGTTTTAGATTTTCTTGGGATTTGTGCATATTTTGTGGATATGAAGGAGGGATTCGACCTTATTAGTATATTTTGTGGATCTCATCCTTATATTAGGAGTCTTTTTAGTATTTTCAATTACAAACTTTTTGTATAAATACTTCAAGAAATGGACTAGTATGACATCTTATGTTAATGAAGAAAACTCTGAATTTTCAGTCTTGAGATCAGTTTGGCGTTTTGTTCTTGATGATGTTTATGAGATGATTATGTGAGTTCTTCTGGAAGTTCCTTCTTAACTGAGACAACTCTAGGTGTGCAAGTGAAGCACTGGAGGCCCCCCTTTGCCAAGCTAGTACACTTCTCCTTTTTCATTCTTTTCAAGTAAATTTTGGTATGAGATTTAAGTTTAAATTTTGTTGTAGGTAATGCTGCTATGTTTTACTTGATTTCAAAATTTTAACGTTGGCCCCATTCGCAGGTCATTGTTGTCGGTGTCTAGTCCTCATCCAATTTTTGTTCCTCGTTCCTTGTTCCTAATGTCATAAAATGTCCCACACAACGACCAAATTAATATCCGCTACATAAGTCTTTTGTCGTTTTTCAATGACTATGTAACGAATCTCAATTCTAAGAAGATTCAAATAGGACCTAAGAACCTTAATTTCTTTCTTGAACCATGGGTGACATAACACTATCATAATTCAATAGTAAAATTGTTACATTTCATTGCAAGGAATCATGTGTTCTGAGGGCTTGAGCCACCATATCCACAAAGGAAACATACCAAGAATATTTGTCTTATGAAAAAAATATGGTACTATCCATTTTGAGGTTTGGCATAGAGATTGTTCTTATAGACTACACTACATTGCACCATAATATAATCCCTACACTCCTTGCAAACCATGTAATTAACCATTCAAATTAGACACAATATTCTTGCGACAAATTAGATATACTATCGACGAAATGTTTTCATTGATAGTATAGCAAATTCATCGCAAGATTATCTACATTCATCTCTCTTGCGAAGATATCAAATGATGCTTGGATTCATTTCATATTTGGTTTATCAATTTGAAATCTCAATTTGATACTGTGCAAGCTTGTTGGACCTTCAGTCAAATACAAATATGAAACTTGGAATCATTAACATATCTACTAGACAAGGAAAATGAAAAACTAAAGAAGAAGTAAAAGAAGCTTCAAAAGAAAAACAAATTGATCTTCGAACAAGCATACAAATGGGTTCAGCAAAAGCAAGCATACAAGGCAAAATATAAGAGGTTAAAATTTCTTCATACAGCTTAATCCAATGTGGATACATTATTGTAGACACCAGAGGTGGCAGAAGACTATTGACAAGAGTTCAAGAACATTTTTTGTGCATGAGGACATGCAAAGTCTTCCTCTTGGGGGAGATGTTGGGTACCGTTTTATGCTTATTTTCACTTCACAAATCATACTTTTGTCTCCAAAACCATCCATTTTGCCATCATTTTATTCCATATTTTCCATAAAACAACCTATGCAAGGTACATTTATCATTCCTTAGCTTAAGAATTGATTTTTTGAATTTTTAGCATTAAAATTAAAAATTTATCAGAAATTACAGGATTTGACTAAATCCCGTAATTGCTCCAATGTTCGTGTACTTTCAGGATCGCTAGGAAAACTCAGAGAAATTCTTCATGATCCTTGATGTACAAGGATGGATAAATATCTATCAGGTTTGATATCTGAGATTTCCAGGTGTCTGGGTAATGCTGGTCAAACATGGCCACTTCAGCAGAAAATACCCTGTTTTAGCAGAAAATTATGGACAGTTTTAGATTTTCTTGGGATTTATGCATATGTTGTGGATATGAAGGGGGGATTCAACCTTCTTAGTATATTTTGTGGATCTCATCCTCGGATTAGGAGTATTTTTATTATTTTCAGTTACAAACTTTTTGTATAAATACTTCAAGCAATGGACTAGTATGACATCTTATGTTAATGAAGAAAACTCTGAATTTTCAGTCTTGAGATCAGTTTGGTGTTTTGTTCTTGATGATGTTTATGAGATGATTATGTGAATGCTACTGGAAGTTCCTTATTAACTTAGACAACTCTAGGTGTACAAGTGAAGCACTGTAGGCCCCCCTTTGCCAAGCTAGTACACTTCTCCTTTTTCATTATTTTCAAGTAAATTTCGGTATGAGCTTTAAGTTTACATTTTGTTGTAGGTAATGTTGTTGTGTTTTACTTGATTTCAAAATTTCAATGTTGGCCCCATTCACAGGTCATTGTTGTTGGTGTCTAGTCCTCATACAATTTTTGTTCCTCGTTCCTTGTTCCTAATGGCATAAAATGCCCCATACAAAGACCAAATTAATATCTGCTACATAAGTCTTTTGTCTTTTTTCAATGACTATGTAACAAATATCAATTCTAAGAAGATTCAAATAGGACCTAATAACCTTAAGTTATTTCCTTAACCATGGGTGACATAACACTATCATAAGTCAATAGTAAAATTGTTACATTTCATTGTAAGGCATCATGTGTTCTGAGGGCTTGAGCCACCTTATCCACAAAGGAAACATACCAAGAATATTTGTCTTATGAACAAGATGTGGTAATATCCATTTTGAGGTTTATCATAGAGATTGTTCTTATATACTACACTACATTGCACCATAATATAAGCCCTAAACTCCTTGAAAACCATGTAATTAACCATTCGAATTAGACACAATATTCTTGCGACGAATTAGCTATACTATTGATGAAATTTTTTCGTCAATAGTATAGAAAATTCGTCGCAAGATGATTTACATTCGTCTCTCTTGCGACGATATCAAAATATGCTTGGATTCATTTTCATACAATTTTCGTTCCTCGTTCCTTGTTCCTTGTTCCTCATTCCTCATTCCTCGTTCCTTGACCATGGTGTAGTCCCCAAAATCCATTACTTTTGTACAAAACATACTAATGGCATAAAATGTCCCACACAAAGACCAAATTAATATCCTCTACANTTTTTCGTCAATAGTATAGAAAATTCGTCGCAAGATGATTTACATTCGTCTCTCTTGCGACGATATCAAAATATGCTTGGATTCATTTTCATACAATTTTCGTTCCTCGTTCCTTGTTCCTTGTTCCTCATTCCTCATTCCTCATTCCTTGACCATGGTGTAGTCCCCAAAATCCATTACTTTTGTACAAAACATACTAATGGCATAAAATGTCCCACACAAAGACCAAATTAATATCCTCTACATAAGTCTTTTGTCTTTTTTCAATGACTATGTAACGAATCTCATTTCTAAGAAGATTCAAATAGGTAACAATATTGATGAAAGATTATATGATCATGATGGTATAAAAATGAAAGAGCTTCTCTTGGTTTCAAGAATAATTTATCCTCTACTGAACAAGGCCAACCACGTGAAGGTGGAATCTCACATGGCCCCTCCCCTCCCCCTCGCATCACTCTCAATTGATCCCCCAAAACCAATCTATAAAATAGAAAATAATCCAAAGCAATGTCCTATTAAGATTCATGCATAGAAACTACAAAAACAAAAATTAATGAAGGTACATGAAATTATGTGTTTCTAAATGATATTTTTAGTCTACCACATACTTTAGTATATTGGCAACTGTTTCCAGGTTTCATATAATAATTAAACAACATGTAACCTAGGATATAAAAACGTCACATAAAACTTAAAAACATGTAATAAAAATATTATATAGTCACGTACCTAATCCAACCTCAACATCTGTGTAATCATCCTTGTTCTCTATCTTGATATTCTTCATAGAACTTGACATTTGTATCATCATCTGGTTCTGAAACGATGTTGAAAGGATTGATGATATCATCATTGTCATCAATGTCATTTTCGAGCATATTTTCATCGACATCAACATCAAGAATTTCAATATTGTCTCCTATGCCTGGATCATGATCTTCTTCGTCTTCTTCATCTGTCGACGCTCCATGATATTTCGACTCTATCTTATTTGTCAAATCATCTCCTTGATCTTCAATATCATCTTCTTCCTGTAAATGATTATACGTAATTGGCCTTCCTATTGGATCATATCTAACAACAAATGACCAATCCCTTTCACCTGGAACATTTGAGTAAAATACCTGTTCACATTGGCTTGGAAAAACATAGCGATCATGTCCTCTTTCAAACACCGTTGTTTTAATAATTGGAGATCCATTGGCATGTTGAATAACAGTTCTTTCCTCATCACGTTCATGCATTCGAAACCTATACCATTTGACATCGAACATAACTAATTTGAAGGAATTAAAGTCACAATAAAGCATATCATTTAAATACCCATAGTATCTATTTTCAGATTCTCGGGGATGTTTGTCACTCCTAAAGGAAACATTAGTAACCTGGAATATTGTAGTTATCCCACTATCAGAAGTTTTTCCGGTTTCATCCAATTGTTTGATGCGAAATTTACAACCATTGCACCAAATAGCCTTGTGGTGTTTCAACTACAATATGTCAGATATGTAAAATATGCATTGTCAATTAATAAATTAACATATATTTATATAACTTCGAAAGTATCTGAAAAATACAGTACACATGTAGTCACTTTAATATAATATAAAATAACTGAATAAAATGGGTGAATTTGCTTACCTTACCATCTTTCAAACCATATGCTAGATCAATTTTCCTCTGCGTAACATTGGCATCTCCATTACGACGAGCTTCTCTAACCAATTCAGACAGTTGTTGCCATGATAACCTACCTCCATTATTTTGTTTACATCTTTCAATCCATACATTCATCCAGTCAAGATTATTTTCAATGTATAAATATAGTGCATCCCACTCTTGAGAAACTGAATCAAAAAATCATAATTCACCAATATTAAATATTAGTTATAATGTACAATATGCAGGTAATTATAAATATTTATAATTTATGAAATAAATTATATTAATATATTAATGAGTATGATCATATACACAAAAAATGAAACTTAATATGTATTATTAATATAAATTTTCACAATTATTAATATATTACCTCTCATTTTTTTCATTCTACCTTTCCCCAACAGATGCTCCTGATCTTCAAATTTTTTGATGGAGTTCACATCCCAAATGCGATCCACTGCATGCATAGTTGGCGCTGCTAATTTAGGAAGATACTGACTAATATACACCATGGATTGATATACCATATATCCCTCCACCATAGAACCCTTAGGATGTGCTCTTTCTCTAACCAACACCTTCAATGATTTCAAGTGCCTCTCCACCATCCACATTGACCATGTGTGAACAGGTCCATAAATTTCAATCTCCTCAATTTGGTGTATGAGGTAGTGTTCTTGTGCATTGAAAAATGTAGGAGGTATATACTTTTGCATTTCACACATTAGATGAGGAATTTCTCTCTTCCAATACTTTATATCATGTTCATGGATTTGTTTCAATGACAACCATCTACATGAGATCATGACACAAGAAAATAACATGTTTCAACATAACATAATATAATATATTACATTACAAGTAAAACATGTGTCATTAAGTACAACAATAATTTGAAAGAACATTTTTCATATAAATCACAACTAAGTCTTACCTCATGTATTTTCCAAGATCATATATAACTTGTTTGACGTTGTTGTCAAATTCGTTTGGAAGAGATAGTGGTAGAACATACTGTAACAACAAAATGAATTGCTATTTGTTTAGACCAAAGTAGATAAGAAAAAAATAAAAATAAATAAAAGATCCATAAGGTCAATATATATAAATATGTATACCAAAATTATTACCTTAATGAAGGTATGCCAATCATGTGTTTTTACCCCACTAAATTCACCTTTCTTCGTTAATATATTTTTTTATGTTTGAAGAAAAACCCGTGGGAAATTTAATTCTTTGAATGACCTATTTTACATCATTGCTTTGTTGCTTTGTTAATAACCATGGAAGTTTATTTTGGTCTAGTACTCCATTTGATCTATTTGAATATCAGATCACACTTCGCATTGCATGATTGGATTCTTGAATGTCAGTACAAATTTTGACAATTTTTTCTTTGTCCCTCCTACCGTCTATGATTCGCCATAACGTTTCAGTCACATTCTTCCCGATATGCATTATATCAAACAAATGAGCTATTTTTAGCTCCTCATAATAGGGAAACCTCATGAATTGAGCGGGATAACATTTCATTCCTCATGGAAGCCCATTATTAATACCCTCATGATGATTGCGGCCTTCATGAAGCATAAAAGAAATCACAAAAATAATTATCAAATACGGTAAAATAAATTCAATGGTTAAAATAAACATTCAAAAAATTACATGATCTACGATACATTATGAAATTAAGTACCTTGACGATTTATATTATATTCCAACTTCCATAGGTGGCGTGTCATTCTTCTTGGTTTTAAACCAGTCTTTTGACGATTTCTATTATATTCCAACCTCCATAGGTGAGGTGTCATTCTTCRTGGTTTTAAACCAGTCTCTTCTTTCCCATTGAAAAGATGTTTTTCAGTAGTACGATACCTATGGTTCTTAGGAAGAAGGTGCCTATACTCATCAAAAACCATCTTTTCTAAACTTTTTGAATGAAAATACTTCATCTTAGGGCCACAAAATTGACATGCAAATTTACCCTTTGTTTGAAGACCTGCAACAAATGGATTAATGCCAATTATACGATGAGATTATTTAAAAATTAAACATGCACGATGATAACATTAAAATATTGTATAGTATTAAAGAGAAATATTAGAATGCTACAAACCACAAAAATGTGTTAGTCCAGGGGCATCATGAATTGTCCATAAAAGTATTCCATGGAATTTAAATTTCTTCTCCCCGATTGGTTTACATATGCCACACATTGTGATGCCAACCCATAACTTTAGTAGCTCGTCGATAAGAGGCTCAATATATACATTCATATATTTAACCTGATACTTACCTAATTGTTTGAAATTACACATAATTACTATAGGAATGATATCATCTAATATATATAATTAAATAAACAAACAAAAGATATTATGCAAAAATTGAAACAAATGAAAATGTTAAATTCAAAAAATTAATGTAAATAAATACCTGGAACAATCATTGTCAACATTATGTGCTCCCTCTTTATTGACATCCAAGGAGGAATGTTATTGTTGATAACAAAAATAGGCCATACTGAGTAAATAGACCTAATCTCTCTGAATGGATTAACACCGTCAGCTGCCAATGAAAGCCTAACATTACGAGGTTCATCTTTGAAATCTGCCCATTTTTCCTCAATTTCCCTAAATGCATAACCATCGGCAGGAATTCGAAGAACACCATCTCCACTTATGTTACATGCATGGTAATCCATAAATTGTGCTATACTTTCACACCTAAACAATCATTGCAAATGTGGAATTATGGGAATATGACGAAGAACCTTTCGAGGCACCCTTTTTGTTACTTGATCGGTTCAATATCTACTAATAAGACATTGCGAACATTCTATTTTCAAAGCATGTTGTTCATAATATATAATATGGTCGTTAGGAAATGAATCTATAGTTTGATAATCCATTCCAATGTCATTCATAATGGCATGCAAACCTCGATATGTGCGAGGTAAAATACTTGACGATGGTAACAAAAATTCACCTAACAATCTACAACATAACAAATAAGTAGTTAATGTAAGAATATTAATCATAAAAATTGCATTCTTATTTTACACATTAATTAACACTAAAAAAAAATAGAAAAAAATCAACATTTATGTATAATATGAGATGAAACATATTACATACCTTAGTATCCGTGTCATACAAGTGTTCGACAAATTATTCATAATCTTTAAGTTCACTAGCAACAATGTAGCGGAGAGAATATTTTCTCTTGATCCTTCATAAAGTCGTTTATTTTCCTTTTCTAATAGAGGTTCATCATAAATACCAACATTTTCCCCATCCTCATTCGGCTGCGAAAACAAATCTTGGACCATTTGATTTGTCCCATCATCTTCTTCCATGGGATCATTAACTTTATTTGTCCCATCATCTTCTTCCATGAGAACCTCATTTGCTTGGTCATGATGATGTTCCTCAGCTTGTATAACATCATTTCTACTAATACTTGGTGCAATATTCTATGGAAATTTAGAGGGCAAATCTAAATTTATAATTATAAACAATCATGAAAAATTAGTGTATACTATAAAAAACATTCAAACAATATATATACATATATATATAATTTTATATAAAATTGACAAAATAAAAAAAGATAATGAATATATAGCTAATTACCATGGGATGATATTCATTCGATCCGCCATCAATGTGCCCATATTTCCTACAATGTTTTGTAGCTTTTACTAATAAAATTCTTGCGGGATGTATGAGGCAACATTTTTTACAAGGGCAATAACATCTACCATCACCCTTTTCACCCGCTTTACTTTTTTCCCCACCTCTAACAACATTCTGTGACATTCTTTCGCACAAAAATACCCTTTCGGAACCATCGTTGTTATAGCAAGATTGTTGCAACATCTTTAAATCTTCAAATATTTATAGTCCAATTTTCGGTCATGATCATCGCAATTGAGATGACCGTGACCTAAAAATATTTCTTTTTTTTACCTATTTATTTGTCATTTTTAATGGTCAATTTTAACGTTAGGTCAGTCGTCGCTCTTGCGACGAACGTTGACCATATTAATTTTAACAAACTAGGTGTGTCTCTCATGTGACAGACATAGATACATAGTAATACATGATTTCTATTAATTAAAGAAATGTACAGAGACTGTAAAAATACAAAGTGAAAGACTCGCTAGAATGGTGGCAGCTTATCTCTGAGAAGAGATGTGACGGCTACTCGCATTCATAAGAAGATGATTACAATGAGGCTCTAAAGGCCTTTTCACAATAAACAGGAATGTCAAAAACCCTAGATATCCAAAAACCTAACCTAGGAGATGAAGCGACAAAAGTCATGTGGGCCCCGTTTGGGTAAGTTAGTACATTAACTTCCCAGGGTCGTAACTTTTTCATACGATCTTCGTTTTAGGCGTATGATAGCCCGTTGGAAAGGTATCATCAAGGAGATTTGTTTTGGGGCCTCAATAATTCCTTTGGATATCATTGAGTTGGGTCGATCCCGAAAAACCTTCATTTAGGCCCTCAAAATGGCCCCGAAAGTTAAAGCTGCTAAAAATAGTAAATTGCCAAAAATGCTAGAAAATTGTTTTGAGCTAGTTGGAAAAGGTGGGTGGCCACCGATATCCACCTGGATCAATCCTCACTCCTTAGGAACCAATGGTGTACATTGCGTTGAGTTCTTGGGGGAGAGAGAAAATCATTTGTTGAATCTGCATCTTGGTGAGTTGCTTTCCTTGCTGGAAAGGTCGCGCTGCTCAGTTTGTGGAAGTCTATCACGAACCTATTGAGGCTGAGGCTGTTCAACAAGTCGAGATACATGAGAGGAAGATGTGCAGAAGGAATATTTGTGCTTTTTTTCATCCTTGATGACCTACTTCTGTTGGATAGAAGGTGCTTGGGGCAAAGCTATAGTGGTTGCGGTGTCCTTTATTTCTCCTTTTGAACAGATTGTGAAGAAGCTAAATTTTGCAGTATGAGATACTACCTTGCGGCACTTTTTATGTGGAACAGTAGTTGGAACTACCTCTGTTATTCCATAGAGATGAACACCTAGAGAAATAATGACACTACGGGGTCAAGACTCATAAACAACATGGCGCTTCCACATATATGGCTGGACTAAGAGAACATCACAAACATCCAGTGGGGAGACATCACATAAGACCTCATCCTTGAAGGGTTGGATGTCGTATGACAATAGACATTGTTGGCTGACATGAATATCTCATCCTTGGCAAAGCCACTCGATGTTGTATGGTTGCGGGTGTGGTGTTGTTGAAAATCCCAACTGTTTGACGACCTCTACTGAGATGAGGTTCTTTTGTCTTTCGCTATCAACAATAAAATGCAGTGGGGTCCCCTTCACCCACATATGTGAATGAAAAAGGTGCTCCCCCTCTTCAAGATCTGTTGGTTCTTCTGGTTGAATTGTTGTGCTCACGACAATAGCAATGGGGTCTGCGTCAATGATCTATCATTTACCAGTATTTTCATAATCAGATTTTGAATCAGGGTTTGGCTCTTTGTCTTTGATCTCGGCCATAGATGAATGTTTTGAGCGACATTCATCGGTGTTGTGCCAGGGGATTTTGTGGAACTCACACCATTTTATGGTGTCCTTCTTTGTCTTCTCGTGACCCTTCTTTTCCTGTGTCTTGGACTGGTTTTCAAGAGACTGTTTGTTAGAGCCGTCTTTGTCATGCTTTGGTTGTTGCGGATTTACAGACCCAAACTACCATTTGTTATGGTGCTTAAATTTTTGCTCAATTTTAACATCATATCGATAAGAAGCACCGAGTGATGAGAGGTCCAAAAAATCCATTTCAGTCTGGACGTATCTATGTAGAGCCTCATGTTATTTCATGACCAAATGTCACTCAAAGTCTTTGATACCCATCTAGGTGCGCAAGGTATGGAAGGTATTGGTGAACTCGGAAACTACTTGGCCCCTCTCTTTCCGCAGTGTGGTCCATCTCATGTACTGGTCCTCATAGTTGCCAACATAGTAATACTGTTCCTTTACCACATCCACAAAAAAATCCCAGGTGGGCTCGGCCCCATATATTCCAGACTCCTTTGTGGAAATTTTCTCCCAATAAGTTTCCCACCAATGTTTTACATGAGGGTGAGCTTTAAGGAGTGCGAAGATGATCTTTTCTCTATCGAAAAAATTCTGAACAGAGAAATAACCTTCTAGCACATTTAACCATTTGTCTAGGGCTTCTACATCTATCTGTCCTTCAAATATGGGAATATCAAAATTAAATTGTACCTTGAAAGGTGAGGTGCTTCGAAAGGGTTCTCTTGATGAATATGAACCTGATGCTATTGGTAGGTGTTGAAGGATGTGGGAAAAATTCTCCATCATTTCATCCCTCTATCGCATGAGAGCTTGCTCAAGAAATAGACTCATAGGATCGTCTGCTCCGTCATTTTTATTTTCTTCCGCCATTGAGGGTTTCTTGGGTGTGCGACAATGATTGTATACAAGCAATACAATTTGTACACCTAAATTTCTATACTCAGACCTCATCGAGGACATGCACTAAAAAATGATCAAGAGCAGCCTACTCTGATACCACTAATCCGAATTATTTTCAGCACGAAATGAGAGTGGAGATATAATAAATAAATGCACAGAGATATCATAGATATTCAATAATATAACAGAAATGTATCAAAGATGCAACCATAAACATATATACACAGTAATACATGATTTCTATTAATGAAATAATTGTACAGAGACTGTAAAAATACAGAGTGAAAGACTCGCTAGAATGGTGGCATCTTATCTATGAGAAGAGATGTGATGGCTACTCGCATTCGCAATAAGATGATTACAATGAGGCTCTGAAGACCTTTTCACAATAAACAGTAATGTCAAAAACCCTACACATCCAAAAATCTAACCTAGGAGATGAAGCGCCAAAACTCATGTGGGCCTCGTTTGGGTAAGTTAGTACATTGACTTCCCGGGGTCGTAACTTTTGCATACGATATCCGCTTTAGGTGTATGATAGCCCATTGGAAATGTATCATCAAGGAGATTCATTTTGGGGCCTCAATCATGCCTTTGGTTATCATTGGGCTGGGTATATCCCAAAAAAACTTCATTTAAGCCCTCAAAATGGCCCCGAAAGTTAAAACTGCTAAAAATAGTAAATTGCCAAAATTGCCAAAAAACTATTTTGAGCCAGTTGGAAAAGGTGGGTGGACACTGATATCCACCTGGATCAATCCTCCCTCCTTAGGAATAAATGGTCTCCATTGCGTTGAGTTCCCAGGGGAGAGGGAAAAGCGTTTGTTGAATCTGCATCTTGGTGAGTTGCTTGCCTTGCTGGAGAGGTCGCGTTGCTCAGTTTGTGGAAGTCTGTCACGAACCTGTTGATGTTGAGGTTGTTCAACAAGTCAAGATACATGAGAGGATGGTGTGCAGAAGGAATCTTTGCGCTTTGCTACAGCCTTGTTGACCTGCTTCTGTTGGATAGAAGGTTCTTGGGGCAAGGTTGTAGTGGTTGCAGTGTCCTTCTATTCTCCTTTTGAACAGATTGTGAAGAAGCTAAATTTTGCAGTATAAGATACTAACTTGCGGCACTTTTTAGGTGGAACGGTAGTTGGAACTACCTCTGGTATTTTGTAGAGATGACCCCCCAGAGAAACAATGAAACTGTGGGGTCGAGACTCATAAACAACATGGGGCTTCCACATATATGGTTGGCCCAAGAGAACATCACAGACATCCAGTGGGGCAATATCAGATAAGACCTCATCCTTGAAGGGTTGGATGTCATATGATAATCGACATTGTTCGTTGACGCAGAGATCTCATCCATGGCGAAGCCACCCGATGTTGTATGGTTGCAGGTGTGGTGTTGTTGACAATCCCAACTATTTGACAACCTCTGCTGAGATGAAGTTCTTCTGGTTACCTCTATCAACAATAAAAAGCAGTGGGGTCCCCTTCACCCACATCTGTGAATGAGAAAGGCACTCCCCCTCTTCATGATCTATTGGTTATTCTGTTTGAATTGTTGTGGTCACGACAATAATAGTGGGGTTCACGTCAATGATCTGTCCTTTACCAATATTTTCAGAATCAGATCATGATTCAGGGTTTGGATTTTTATCTTTGATATCGGCCACCAATGACTCTTTTGAGCGACATTAATCAATGTTGTGCCAGGGGATTTTGTGGAACTCGCACCATTTTCTGGTGTCCTTTTTTGTCTTCCCTTAACCCTTCTTTTATTGTGTCTTGGACTGGTTTTTGAGAGACTATTTATTTGGGTCGTCTTTGTCATACTTGTGTTGTTGCGGATTTGTAGACCGGAACTCCCGTTTGTTCCGGTACTTAAATTTCTGCTCAATTTTAACAACATATCAATAAGCATCACCGAGTGATGAGAGGTACAGAAAATCCATTTCAGTCTAAATGTATCTATGTAGAGCCCCACGGTATTTCAGAACCAAATGTTGCTCGAGGTCTTTGATACCTAGCTTGGTGCGCAAGATATGGAAGGTATTGGTGAACTTAGAAACTTCTTGGCCCCTATCTTGCCATAGTGTGGTCCATCTCATATAATGGTCGTCATAGTTTCCAATAAGGTAATACTGTTCCTTTACCGCATCCACAAAAAAATCCCAAGTGGGCTAGACCCCATATATTCTAGACTCCTCTGTGGAAATTTTATCCCATTAAGTTTGCCACCAATGTTTGACATGAGGGAGAGCTTTAAGGAGTGAGAAGGTGATCTTTTCTCTATCGGAAAAATTGTGAACAAAGAAATAACCTTCTAGTAGATTTAACCATTTGTCTAGAGCTTCTGCATCTATCTATCCTTCAAACACAGTAATATAAAAATTAACTTGTACCTTGAAAGGCGAGGTTCTTCCAAAGTGGCCACTTGATGATGTTGTGCCTATTGCTATCGGCAGGAATTGAAGGATGTGGGAAAAATTCTCCATCATTTCGTCCCTCTGTCGCGTGAGAGCTTGCTCAAGCAATAGACTGATAGGATCATCTACTCCATCGTTTTTCTTTTCTTCCGCCATTGAGGGTTTCTTGGGTGTGCGAGAGAGATTGTCTCCAAGAGAAACAAGCTCAAGAACCAACTTGCTATACTCAAACCTTGTTGGGGACATGCACTGAAAAACGATCAAGAGCAACCTACTCTGATACCACTGATCCAGATTATTTTCATCACGAAATGAGAGCTGAGATATAATAAAGAAACGAACAGAGATATTGCATATATTCAATAATATAACAGAAATGTATCATATATGCAACCATAAACACAGATACACAGTAATACACAATTTCTATTAATGAAATAAATGTACAGAGACTGTAAAAATACAGAGTGAAAGACTCGCTCGAATGGTGGCAGCTTATCTCTGAGAAGAGATGTGATGGCTACTCACATTCGCAAGAATATGATTACAATTAGGATCTGAAGGCCTTTTCAAAGTAAACAGGAATAACAAAAACACTAGACATCCAAAAACCTACCCTAGGAGATGAAGCGCCAAAAGTCATATGGGCCCTGTTTGGGTAAGTTAGTACATTAACTTCCCGGGGTCGTAATGTTTGCATACGATATCCGTTTTAGGCTTATGATAKCCCATTGGAAAGGTATCATCGAGGAGATTCATTTTGGGGCATCAATCATGCCTTCCACYATCATTGAGTCGGTTCAAYCCCAAAAAACCTTCATTTAGGCCCTCAAAATGGCCCCAAAAGTTAAAGCTGCTAAAAATAGTAAATTGCCAAAATTGCCAGAAAACTTTTTTGAGCCAGTTAGAAAAGGTGGGTGGCCACCAATATCCACYTGGATCAATCCTCCCTCCTTATGAAACAATGGTATCCATTGTGTTGAGTTCCCAGGGGAGAGGGAAAAGTGTTTGTTGAATCTGCATCTTGGTGATTTGTTTGCCTTGCTGGAGAAGTTGTGCTRCTCAGTTTGTGGAAGTCTGTCATGAACCTATTGAGGCTGAGGTTGTTCAAGAAGTTGATATACATGAGAGGATGATGTGCAGGAGGAATCTTTGCACTTTGTTGTATCTTTGTCGACCTGCTTCTATTGGATAGAAAGTGCTTGGGGCGAGGTTGTAGTGGTTGCAGTGTCCTTATGTTCTCCTTTTGAACAGATTGTGAAGAAGCTAAATTTTGGAGTATGAGATACTACCTTGCGACACTTTTTAGGTGGAACAGTAGATGGAACTACTTCTGGTATTCTATAGAGATGAACCTCTAGAGAAACAATGACACTGCAGGGTCAAGACTCATAAACAACATGGAATTTCCACATATATGGTTGGCCCAAGAGAACATCACAGACATACAGTGGGGAAACATCACATAAGACCTCATATTTTAAGGGTTTGATGTCGTATGAAAATCAACATTGTTGGATGACACATAGATCTCGTCCTTGGCAAAGCCACCCGATGTTGTATGGTTGCGGGTGTGGTGTTTTTGACAATCCCAACTGTTTGACAACCTCTACTCAGATGAGGTTCTTCTGGCTTCTGTTATCAACAATAAAATGTAGCGGGGTCCCCTTCACCCACATCTGTGAATGAAAAAGGCTCTCCCCCTCTTTAGGATCTGTTGGTTCTTCTGGTTGAATTGTTGTGGTCACGACAATAGAAGTGGGGTCCACGTCAATGATCATTTCTTTACCAGTATTTTCATAATCAGATTATGAATCAGGGTTTGGCTCTTTTTCTTTGATCTCATCCACCAATGACTATTTTGAGCGACATTCATCGGTGTTGTGCCAGGGGAATTTCTGGAACTCGCACCATTTTCCAGTGTCCTTGTTTGTCTTCTCGTGACCCTTATTTTCCTGTGTCTTGGATTGGTTTTCGGGAGACTGTTTGTTTGGGTCATCTTTGTCATACTTTTGTTGTTGCGGATTTGCAGACCGAAACTCCCGTTTGTTCTGGTGCTTAAATTTCTGCTCGATTTTAACAACATATCGATAAGCAAAATTGAGTGATGAGAGGTCCACAAAATCTATTTCAGACTAGATGTATCTGTGTAGAGCCCCATGGTATTTCAAAACCAAATTTCGCTTAGAGTCTTTGATACCGAGCTTGGTGCGCAAGGTATGGAAGGAATTGGTGAAATCCGGAGCTGCTTGGCCCCTCTCTTGCCATAGTGTGGTCCATCTCATGTATTGGTCCTCATAGTTTCCAACAGGGTAATACTGTTCCTTTACCGCATCCACAAAAAAATCCCAAGTGGGCTCGGCCCAAAATATTCCAGACTCCTTTGTTGAACATTTCTCCTAGTAAGTTTCCCACCAATGTTTGACATGAGGGAGAGCTTTAAGGAGTGTGAAGGTGCTCTTTTCTCTGTCGAAAAAATTGTGAACAAAGAAATAACCTTCTAGCATATTTTACCATTTGTCTAGGGATTTTGCATCTATCTGTCCTTCAAATACAGGAATATCTAAATTAATTTGTACCTTGAAAGGCGATGTGCTTCCAAAGTGGCCTCTTGATGAATATGCGCCTATTGCTATCGGCAGGCGTTGAAGGATGTGGGAAAAATTCTCCATCATTTCGTCCCTCTGTCGCGTGAGAGCTTGGTAAATCAACAGACTGATAGGATCATCTGCTCTGCCATTTTTCTTTTCTTCTGCCATTGAGGGTTTCTTGGGTGTGCAAGAGTGATTTTATTCAAGAGAGACAAGCTCGAGACCCAACCTTCTATACTCAGACCTCATCGGGGACATGCACTGAAAAACAATCAAGAGAAGACTGCTCTAATACCACTGATCCAGATTATTTTCGGCATGAAATGAGAGCAGAGATATAATAAAGAAATGCTCATAGAGATCACAGATATTCAATAATATAACATAAATGTATCAGTTATGAAACCATAAACACAGATACACAGTAATACACAATTTTTATTAATGAAATAAATGTACAAAGACTGTAAAAATACAAAGTGAAAGACTCGCTAGAATGGTGGAAGCTTATCTTTCAGAAGAAATGTGACAGCTACTCACATTCGCAAGAATATAATTACAATGAGGCTCTGAAGAAATTTTCACAATAAACAGGAATGTCAAAAACCCTAGACATCCAAAAAATTACCCTAGGAGATGAAGCGGGTGTGGTGTTGTCGACAATACGACCTATTTGACGACCTCTACTGAGATGAGGTTCTTCTAGCTTCTGCTATCAACAATAAAATGCAGCGCGGTCCCCTTCACCCACATCTGTGAATGAAAAATGTGCTCCCCCTCTTCAGGATATGTTGGTTCTTCTGGTTTAATTGTTACGGTCACAACAATACCAGTGGTGTCTGCGCCAATGATCTGTCCTTTACCAGTATTTTCAAAATCCAATCCTGAATCAGATTTTGGCTCTTTGTCTTTGATCTTGGCCACCAATGACTGTTTTGAGAGACATTCATCGATGTTGTTTCAGGGGATTTTGTGGAACTTGCACCATTTTCCACCATTTTTCGGTGTCCTTCTTTGTCTTCCCGTGATCCTTATTTTCCTATGTCTTGGACTGGTTTTCGAGACACTGTTTGTTTGGGTCGTATTTTTCATACTTTGGTTGTCGCGGATTTTTAGACCCGAACTCCCATTTGTTCTGGTGCTTAAATTTCTACTATATTTTAACAACATATCGATAAGAAGCACCGAGTGATGAGAGGTCCATAAAATCCATTTCAGTTTGGATGTATCTGTGTAGAGCCCCACGGTATTTCAGAACCAAATGTCACTCGGAGTCTTTGATACCCAGCTTGGTGTGCAAGGTATGGAAGGTATTGGTGAACTCTGAAATTGCTTGGCCCCTCTCTTGCCACAATGTGGTCCATCTCATGTACTGGTCCTCATAGTTGCCAATAGGGTAATACTATTCCTTTACCGCATCCACAAAAAAATCCCAAGTGGGATCAACCCCATATATTGCAGACTCCTCTGTGGAACTTTTCTCCCAGTAAGTTTCCCACAAATGTTTGACATGAGGAAGATATTTAAGGAGTGCGAAGGTGATCTTTTCTCTATCGGAAAAAATGTGAACAGAGAAATAACCTTCTAGCAGATTTAACCATTTGTTTAGGGTTTTTGCATCTATTTGTCCTTCAAATATAGGAATATCAAAATTAACTTGTACCTTGAAAGGAAAGGTGCATATAAAGTGGTTGCTTGATGAATATGTGCATGTTTCTATCGACAAGTGTTGAAGGATGTGGGAAAAATTCTCCATCATTTCGTTCCTCTGTCGCGTGAGACCTTGCTCAAGAAACAGACTGATAGGATCATCTGCTCCTAAGTTTTTATTTTTTTCAACCATTGAGGGTTTCTTGGGTGTGCGAGAACGATTTTATTCAAGAGAGAAAAGCTCAAGACCCAACTTTCTATACTTGAACCTCGTCGGGGATATGCACTGAAAAACGATCAAGAGCACCTTGCTCTAATACCACTGATCCAGATTATTTTCGGCATGAAATGAGACCGAAGATATAATAAATAAATGCACAGAGATATCGCATATATTAAATAAATAAATGAAATGTATCAGATATGCAACCATAAACACAGATACACAGTAATACACGATTTCTATTAATGAAATAAATGTACAGAGACTGTAAAAATACAGAGTGAAAGACTCACTAGAATGGTGGCAGCTTATCTCTGAGAAGAGATGTGTTGGCTACTCGCATTTGCAAGAAGATGATTACAATGAGGTTCTGAAGGCCTCTTCACAATAAAAAGGAATTTCAAAAACCCTAGACATCCAAAAACCTACCCTAGGAGATGAAGCGCCAAAAGTCATGTGGGCCCCGTTTGGGTAAGTTAGTACATTAACTTCTCGGGGTTGTAACTTTGGCATACGATCTTTGTTTTAGGCGTATGATAGCCTGTTGGAAAGGTATCATCGAGGAGAAACATTTTGGGGCCTCGATCATGCCTTCAACTATCATTGAGTTGGGTCGATCCAAAAAAACGTTCATTTAGGCCCTCAAAATGGCTCTGGAAGTTAAAGCTGCTAAAAATAGTAAATTTCCAAAATTGGCAGAAAACTGTTTTGAGCCAGTTGGAAAAGGTGGGTGGCCACCGATATCCACTTGGATAAATCCTCCCTTCTTAGGAATAAATGGTCTCCATTGCGTTGAGTTCCCGGGGGAGAGGGAAAAACGTTTGTTGAATCTGCATCTTGGTGAGTTGCTTGCCTTGTTGGAGAGGTCGCGTTGCTCAGTTTGTGGAAGTCTGTCATGAACCTATTGAGGTTGAGGCTATTTAAAAAGTCAAGATACATGAGAGGACGGTGTGCAGAAGGAATATTTGCACTTTTCTACAACCTTTTCGACCTGCTTCTGTTGGATAGAAGGTGCTTGGGGCAAGGCTCTAGTATTTGCAGTGTCCTTTTGTTCTCCTTTTGAACAAATTGTGAAGAAGCTAAATTTTGCAGAATGATATACTACCTTGCAACACTTTTTAGGTGGAACAATAGTTGGAACTACCTTTGGTATTCTGTAGAGATGACCCCCCATAGAAACAATGACACTGCAGGGTCGAGACTCATAAACAACATGGTGCTTCCACATATATGGTTGGCCCAAGAGAACATCACAGACATCCAGTGGGGAAACATCAAATAAGACCTCATCCTTGAAGGGGTGGATTTCATATGACAATCAACATTGTTGGCTGACACAGATATCTTGTCCTTGGCGAAGCCACCCGATGTTGTATGGTTGTGGGTGTGGTGTTTTTGACAATCCCAACTGTTTGACGACCTCTGCTGAGATAAGGTTCTTCAAGCTTCTGCTATCAACAATAAAATGCAGCGGGGTCCCCTTCACCCACATCTTTGAATGCAAAAGGTGCTCCCTCTCTTCAGGATTTGTTGGTTCTTCTAGTTGAATTGTTTTGGTTGCGACAATAGTAGTGGGGTCCACGTCAATGATCTGTCCTAATGTAAATTATCTCAAAGAAGATTTATGTGTGTACTCTATATTTTTCGATGAAGGTGATACTATACTTGAACCAATTGATTTTGATGATGGCATGTGGCACATGAATTTTAATGGTTCATGTTCTAACGGAAGTAATGGATCTAGCATCATTCTATATTCCCCTATAGGAAAAATTCACAATTGCTCTTATAGGTTGGAGTTTGCTTGTACAAAGAATGTTGCTAAGTTTGAGGCCTTATTGTTGGCCATTGAAAATGCATGTAACCTTGGTTATGGCCACCTTATAGTCTTAGGTGATTCTGAATTTGTTGTGAACCTTGTGCGTAAGATTTATGTACCAAACAGTAAGTTACTTAAGCATTATACCCAAGTTGTTTAGATGTTGATTTCAAATATGTTATCATTTAACATCACTCATGTTAAAAGGGAACTTAATTCAATGGTTTATGTATTATTTGTTTTTACGGCTTCCCCTACTCAACATATTTTACCTCAAAGACTTGATCGTATGTTCCAATATCTATATCTTCCTCACCTCCCTGACAATGTAAAATCATGGCAAGTTTTCCCTAGTGATGACAATGTAAAATCACCTCTGTTGAAGATGACAAATTTCCTAAAGGTTGGACTCCTTTCGAAAGTTCATTTTCGTCAAGTCATGTAGGCAACAAAGAAACACATAAAAATGAGGAGTCAAAAAGGAAATTTGGTGATACAATTTCCTTGAATATTGGGACATTTGAATCTCCAAAGATCATTAAATTAGGTGCCCAATGTTCTAATGAAGAGAAAGCGAAATTCACAGAATTACTCTGTGAGTTTCAAGATGTTTTTTTCCTGGTCATACGAGGATCTTCATGGTCTTTATCCTACTCTCATATAGCATGTTATTCCTATCAAGGAAGGTGAAAAACCAATTAGGCAAAGGAAAAGACCTATCAATCCTACACTTGAAGCCACTATTAGGAAAGAATTGGAAAAATTGTTGAAAGATAATATAATCTTTCCAGTGAAGTGTTTTGAATGGGTTTTAAATCTGGTCCATGTTCAGAAAACTACCAGTCAAATTAGACTATGTGTCGATTTCCACGCATTAACTAGAGAAAGTATCAAAGACCATTTTTTTCTTCCTAATATGGAGTTGATTTTACAACAGGTTGCAAGGTCTCAAATGATGTCCTTACTTGATGGTTTTTCTGTATATAAAAAAATCAAGGTAAAAAGGAATGATAGATATAAAACCACATTTACCACACATTGGGGCACATTTGCTTATGAACGTATGCCATTTGGTTTATCTAATGAAGGTTCCACCTTTCAAGGAGATATGCAGATGTATTTTGAAGATATAATCGTTAATATTATCCAAGTTTATCTTGATGATTTGACTATTTATTCTAAAAATCGGTTGGATCATTTCGGTCATATTAGAAAATTTCTCATGCGCTGTAGAAAATTTGTTGTTTCTTTAAATCCTTCCAAGTCTATTTTCGGTGTCACAAAGGGTAAGATTCTCGATCACATTGTTTCATATTCAAGGATAAGTATAGATATTGAGAGGATTATTGTCATTCTAAACCTCCCTACCCCCACCTCCAAGAAAGAATTTCAAGCCTTCACGAGAATTATTAATTTTTTTCGTAGATTTGTTCCTGATTTTGTTATCATGGTCAAACCAATCCATAATATTTTGAAGAAAGATATTTCTTTTTCTTGGACAATGATGACGAGAATGTTTTCCCTAGGATTAAGAAATTGATCATTTATGTGTCAGTTTCAGCAAAACTGAATTTTGAGAAAGATTTTATAGTATATACCAATGCCACTGAGGAAGCAATTTCTGCTATCCTCTTGCAATGTGATGACCAGAACAATGAAAAACATGTAGCTTACATGATTCAAAGTCTATCAGATGACGAAGTCAAATATTATTATATTGAGAAACATGTTTTCTCTCTTGTCAAAGCTATAGAAAAATTTTACCATTTTATTTTGGGTATACATATGCAGGTAAAAGTCCCTTTGCTTGTTGTCAAGTTTCTACTTTCACAAACTTATATTTCAGGAAAACTTGCACATTGGCTTGCCAAAATTCAGGATCATGATTTGAAAATTATGACTTCAAAGAAAATCAAGGGATGAGACTTATCCCTCCACTTAGCTCAACATCCTGAGCGAAGTGAAGAACTAGACGATTAGGATAACCCTCTTTCAGCACTATTTTATATTGAAAATCAAAATATCTCCATATCTGAGCATCCTTGGTATAAAAATATGGTGTATTATTTGTAGTTCCAATGGTGCCTAGATGATTTTGATCCTCATCAGAGAAGGATACTTTTCCTTGAATCTCCTAAGTATATCATTTTAGGGAACTCCTTGTTTACAAGATCTGTTGATGGTTTGCTTCTACGATGTGTAAATGATGAAGAAGCACAGAAGTTATTACACGAAGTACATGGATCATAAACATATTCCATCCATATTGGTGGCCATTTTCTGCTAAAGATACTTCTTTTAAGATCATAAGAAATGGTTATTTCTAACCTATGATCTTTTGTTATTCTTATAAATTTGGAAGGTCCTATGATAAATGCCAAAAATTCACTGGTAAATAGCGTCTTTCTTCCATGCCTCTACATCCTATCCTTCTAGATTTCCCTCTTTCTAAGTGGGGTCTAGAATTGATTGGTCCAATCAATCCTTCATCCTCTATAGGGAATATATTTATTTTTACAGCCACTGATTACTTTACTAAGTGGACTGAGGATGTCCCTCTTAGACATGTGCAAGATGAACAAGTAATTTCTTTTCTGGAGTCTAATATATTTTCCATATTTGGCCTTCCATTAGAAATCATTACAGACAATGGTATAACCTCTATTTTTGCAAAATTGACCCTATTTCTCGCTAAATTAGGTGTCAATCATTTCACTTCATCTGCTTATTACCCTTGGGGAAATGGACAAGTAGAGTCTACTAATAAAAACATGGTCAGGATTATAAAAAGAATCATAGAATACAAACCTTTCCAGTGGCACACACTCCTAACTTATTCTCTTTGGGAAAATCGTACAACCACCAAAGAAAGTAGATTATTTACTCCCTTAAATATCGTATAGGGCCAAGAGGATATTCTTCCTATTGAACTAGAGATTTATTCCTTACGGTTGATGCTACATACTGAAGAATTAAATTCTTCTGATGTTTCTCAAAGGATAAATACACTGCTATCCCTGGAAGAACAAAGAATTTTTTCCTCAGAAAATCTAAAAAGGATGAAACAAATAGTGAAGAAGTATTTTAGCAAAAGAGAAAAGACTATTGAACTTAAAATTGATGACAAAGTCTTCTTGTGGGATTCATCCCATGCTGAGAGAGGGAGACATTCTAAATTCCAAAATTTATGGTTGGGTCCTTTCAAAATCTCTTTTATCCTCGGCACAAATTCATATCTTCTTTAATACATGGATGAGTGATTGTTTTATTACAGTACCAACGGTTCCCACTTGAAGCATTATGTAGAACCATCTTGACCGCTGATTCTTTTTTGTGTAAATATGATTGTTGTATATATTTGTGTCTTTTTTTCTTCTTCTTTTTGTCACTTTGGTTTATTTAGTTTTATATTATGTGGTTTGTCTTGCATAGTAACCAGAAATAAATTCTAGAAATATTTTCCATAATGATGTCATTCTGTAAGTATTGTTGATCAATAAAAACAAGATAAAAGCAACTTCTACGATATCTTCTTTGTGAGACACTAACGGAATTGGTTTTTTCTTTCAATGTTGTTGTAGTATAGTTGGTTTTGTTTTCTTCTCGGTTTCTACTATCCCTTTTCTTCCCTCCACTCTAAGATTTAAGAGCATATCAGAAGAATTCTCCTTGAAGTTTCAAGAAAAAAAATGTTATTAGTTATGAACCTTGTTAATTGTTATGCATATAGGACCACTTCCCCTCATACATCTCACTTTCCATAAGTTATTCCCCGAAATCACATCTCATTTTTTCCATTTAACCATCATTTTGTCCATGTTGCATAACTATTTTCTACATAGTTTCAATCACCTACGTCTACCAATCTACGGATCCTAGCATTCTAAGTTCTAAATATGTAAAGAACTGATTTCCCTGTGGAGTCGCCAAAGTTTTTGCCTGCAAATAAGTTCCAATGTATTATTACTTATATATATCTTAAATAATACTAGATAGGTGGGACCCCTTGATAAAAGAAATGATAGAAAGCGCTCTTCTTATTTGTGCTCCTAATTACGTTGCGAAGAATATCCACAGTTTTGAAGAATAAGAGTGGAAATCCTAACCTATTTACATGTGCAACTAATGGATGATAAGGGTGCTAGAAATTTGATTTCAAAATAAAAGAAATGTTTATTGTATTAAACATATCAGTCCACTCTTACTACCCTTAGGTTTTGATATATTGTTTCAAATATCAATAAACCACTCATGGTATATTTGCATGCATGGGTAATTACTTGTTATGTTGGATATGATACCCCACTAGTAAGGAATGTGGGACATATTATTTTGATGCTAAGTGTTAAATGGGTTACTATGGTTATGGAGTTCATATTAGAGGTCAATTCGACTTTTAATTTCTAAATATAACTTTATATTATATGCATTTAGACATGTGATGTCGTTATTTGGAATAAGTTTTTTAGAAATTGGAAGATTTCTATTTTTTGTTGTGGTTGATGGAATTAAATGAGAAAATAAGGGAAGCGACGTAGATTTATTGCACGGCGTTCTTACCCTACCTCGAAGCTACCAACTTCACTTTATCCTCACATTCATTTTACTCCTATGGTTATCAGTGCCTTAATTGTGTTCGGCCATTGGCGGAAAAATAGTTGTTCTCTTAAGCTTTATGGTATTCTTCTCACAGGTATGTTGGCTCTTATCTCTCCATTTATGATGGTCAGCTCTGCTCCAGATAAAATTATTATATTGGCTCTTGTAGTTTGCATGCAGAATGCTTTTGTTTTCCAAAGATTTTAATGGATTTACCATGGGCATTTTCGCTGTATAAATTGCATTCTAAATTGGGTTTCTTCCTATTGGCATTAAAATGTTTCAAACTGGAAATAGCATTTGGAATTTTGTTATGTTTGAATTATGTGATTGTATGGGCCTGGAGAAAAGGTGAGGTGTTCATTTTCGCTCATTTCGTATGATTATTTCCAAGGGTTTTCTTTGTAAAATATTTGGGTCTTGTGAATATTATGTAGCACCCTCACCCTGGAGGATGTGCATTCTTTTTTTGTTTTACCAATTTTTGGATGTTTTGGGTGGCTTGTCTGCTTTATCCCACTATTTGTTGAAGGAAAAGAGTTGGGTTTTTCTTTTCCCGTGGCCCATGTTTCAAACCCTACGCCTATATGCTTACTCCAAGCCTCTTCTCCTCTTACAATATACAGGTGAATGAATAAAATAAAATCCATTTTCGAAATTTTGTTGAATAATTGGACCCACAGTCGGTTTCGTGATTATTGTGTTGTATCCTTACTGCATATTGACATTTTCGAAGTATCAGAGTCATTTCTTGTTATCCTTGCCACTGTTTTAAAAAGGTGATAGAGATCTATGTATTTTATTACATTCATTCTGGGAATTAAGTATTTGGATTTGCTTGTAGCCATGCCTTGAGGCTTGTGCCTATTTTCCAGTCCCAAACATTTTTTTCCTGTCCGAAAATGTGGACATGCAAATACTATAGACCTAGTTTCAAAGTCTTGTCCAAATATTCAACCCAACGGTTGGAAATATTGAGGTCGCCCACAAATTTATGGCTTGTTTGTTATTGATCTACGAGGTGGTTTGAACGATTTTTTAGTTTAAAAGAATTTCTATGGAAACAATGCCCACTAGAATCACAGGGGGTTTTCAATCCTGGTTTACTTGCAGTTGTTATTGGAAGTTGTGATGTGAATATGGTATAACAGAAAGAGGATAGATATATGTTTCTCTTCCGCTCACGATGTTTGGGACATTCTGTATAATTATGATAGCTAATTTTTTTTATAAACAATCTCCTACAGAAAATTATGATAGTTTAAAAGGAGAAATGAAATTCATTTCTTTTTATATAATCATATTAATTCCACTTGAGTTTTATATTGCACAATTTAAAAGGATTGTTGCAAAGTTGTGGATCTTGTGTGTGAATTTTAAAAGAGCTCTATTCATAGACAAATTTGGTGAAAGTTTTGGAAGGAAAACAGGGGGTATTCAAATGATTTTATAGAATTTGGCAATGTTGATTTTAAAGTTAATAAATGTTATTTCTTGCAACAGAACAGTAATAATTTTTTTCCCATTCATTGTTTCATTCTTTCGTTCATAATACTCCCACCACCTTCCCAATAACATTTATCCATCCCTTGTTCTATTATATTGAATATCATTTTTAAAGAAAAAATATTCAAAAGGATTGGATAATAATTATGGGTTGGAAATTGTGACATGGAGATATTTTTTTTGGAAGAAAGGGACTCTATGTTGTTTGAACAATATTCATTGTTGATTCCCATCCATGCTACCATTTTTCATTCATTATAAACCCCCTCATATTCCCAATAACCCTATCATTCATTGTTCAATTGCAGTTAATTATTATATTAGATTTGGATAAATTGTAATAATGGATGGTTTGCATATGTTTTTGTTTGTGGATGATAGAACCAACATCTTGATTTTATTTAGGTAGAGTATTAGTGAATGGATTGTTAAAAAATTTCATATTTTGATTAAAATATTGCTTGAGGATGAGTTTCTTTAGTAGGGGAAGCAATGGTAGAGGTGTAAATAGAGGTAGAGAAAACAATTGGTGAAGAGGCCATAGAAGGCCACAATTCTAAATACATTTTGGCATTGATCCGCAAGAACTAAATCAGATTTTTCAAGTTGGGTTCTTCAAACTAGTTGGCCAAGGGATTCTCCAACCCTGACTTGAGAGGCCTCCTTTCCAGCCACACCAAAACTTCTCTGGTATCATTGTTCCCCCTCATGTTTATATGTAGACAAAACCACCTGCCAATGATGGTTGGCAATAGATCTTTTATCAGCCTGTTGCACATCATAATGGTTGGCCTACAATATCGTTTCTATTTCCTCCTCATCCACTTCTATTTAATCCAAATGCCCAATTTGATCGCATTGTTTCACCATCCTAGTCTTCACATGCAAGCAAAAGGCTTAAAACCACTATGCCCGAACCATACATTGATAAAGGGAAAAAAGTGGCCAATTTCCCTAATCTTCTGAAAAATTCCTCCAAGTCAATGTCCTCCCATCTCCACCTCAAGGATATTTTCTCCCATGTCATCAATGAAATCCATCCTCAAGGTTCCAATCAACCTAAATTTGTTAGAGAAGGAAAAATAGTAGAAAGATCAAAAGAGAGCAGTAGTGAAAAGAGGCAAACCGCCTCTCATAGAAAATATGGTTTTTAATCTTATTAATGCTATTTTCTTTTGAGGATAGTTTTTTATTGATGTGACATAATTTTTGGACAACAAATACACATTTAGACATAATTTTTGGACAACATGGATATAATGTAATTTTTGGATATAGTCATGTTTTATTTTTAATATTAAAATATTTGACTATTAATATGAGGATGGAAGTTACAAGGCAGATGTTTGAATTAAATTTTGGGGGTATTATATTTCATGTTTTGATGATTATTAAAGAAATGAAAATTGGAGTGACAAGAGGTCCCACCTATTTAGTTATTATTTAAATAGACCCTTATCTATATATATTATTATTTATTTGTCTCAAATAATTAGTTAAGATAATTAATCTTAACAAAAGAAACGTAGTTGAACTACCATAACTTATTGAGAAAAAATAAAATCTGAATAAATTGAAGAGACAAAGGGAGAGAGAAAAGAAGAGGAACTTTTGATATAAGGTATGCTCTATACTTGTGAAATATTTTTTTTCTTCATTCATTCTGAGTTAAATAGAAAGCTTAACCATCTTGATGACAACAAGGTCAAGTTATTGAAGGCAGTAAAATTAAAATTGAATCATAACTTTCAACAACTTGTTTCTAACGGTGTATGATCTATCTTTGACTGTATGTGTGTTTGTTGGCACAGGCCAATTTTGGGAAAGAATCAAGACAACACCAGAAAATAGAGGAGCGAGTCGGAATTAGAGGAAAAACTAGCGTTGAGAAAAGAAGTTGGAAAGTGGACAAGCACCGACTTGGAGAATGGTTAGATCAAGGACCAGCCATGAATGAGTCAACTGGAAAGTGGACAAATCTAATCCTTTTAGGGTTAGTGTTTTTGTAAGGGCCTTGTCCCAATTTTGTATATGTAGAATGTATTAGGATGACGAGAGGGTTGCCTTTTTTGTTAGAGTGTGTATTGTTGAGAGAATGGTGTGATATATGGAGATCATTTGTAATGAAGGAAGGACCGTATAGTGTGTAGCACTATATTTTGCATGAATATGAATAAAGAGCCCAAGCGACAAATATTTATGGATGTATCCCCAGGGGGGGTGAACCACGATACATCTGTGTTTTGTGAAGATGTATGTAGTGTTTCTGATTGTATTTTCTTTAGTAAGTTTACAATGAACATGTTAAATATAAAAGGAATAGAACTACGCACTAAGAATAAACTAATGGAATCTGCAGAATAGCTCTAAATAAATGAATGTTATAACTATTATGTATATCATAATCTTGTGTTACAATAGATAAATACTTGTCATTGAACACATGCGACTATAATGGTTAATGAATTCCTATTAGAATAGTTGTGACAATGGTCTGGAATAATATCTAATGAGAGTTTGAAGGTTAAAAATAGTAGGTTAAATACCTCTGAGAGAAACACATCCCATCCCATGGTTGCAAGCATCTGATTCTTGTGGCCACCCATAGAAGCCATCTCGGGTGAGATTGTGCAATGCACTATGTGCATTTTGTTTCCTTCTAGTATCCAAAAGGGTATGTTGGTAATATTATAGTTAGAACTTGGTCCATCCCAAGAGATCAAACCAACAATGGTTTCGTTGTCGGTTGGAACTCAGAAGATTAGATCGGGAGGGACGTATCATGCAGTATAGAATGACAGCTTAGGAAAGGGAATTGTTTTATTTTGGAACCCCATGAAAGTGGAGATTGAAAGATGGTCGATAGTCTAGGAACTAGATTTTTCCCATAAATATAATAGAATCCCTATGTTTAAGCCAAGACAGTATTTGGAGAGATACGTATTCAGTGAAATACACGAGAGTTTCTTTAGTGAGTTTCCCACGTTATTGTAGGACTGGATAGCACGGTTGAAATATTCACATCCAAAAAATAGAGTTAGATTAGTGGAGTGGACAGACGATAATATCACGCTATTGAAAAGGGTAAATAATAAATTCATGCGCACAGTAGATTTTTGGCTAGACATCATTGTAGTGGGGTATATAATTGAGTTTGCAGTAGATACATCGAAGTCCTACAGTGTAGAAGAGAAAGAGTTTTTTAAGGTTCCAAGGGGAAGGTACATCAGGTCATTGTACACTCCGATCAAGAAATTAGTGCATATTAAAGGGGTATTAACCATGGAATCAGACAACTAAACTACCCTGCGTGCATGGGGGAGTTAGGGGAAACCAGAGGGAGGTCTAAGATAGAGGGGGAAAGGAATAGAGAAGAGAGCAGTAAAGAGAAAGATCTTATTATTATGGATCAATAGGAGATACAGGAAATTATGTAGAAGATAGGAATGACATGAAGTGGTAGACCCTACCAATATAAGCTCAATAGGAAGAAAAGAGCAGTAGCTAAGAGGGAATTCTTGGAGAGTGATGAAGAAGAGGTAGAGGATATTCATGTTGTGGAGCACATTGAAGAAATATTGTGTGCCACATATGAAAGAAAAAATAGAGGAGTAGGATCTAATGAGGAAGCAGATACCCATGTCCAAATCTGAATCAGTGTAGAACCTACAACCTCATGTACGATTAAGACATCAACAAAGAAATAGTTGTTTAGAGAAAAAGTGAATGAAGGTCAGAAGAATCTAGGAGATCATAATAGAAGTGATGGTATAAGTGTAAGTACCAGCAGTAGTACAGGTAGTGGTACAAGTGGAAGTACCAGTAGCTACACCAATGGGATTTCAATTCTGAACAACAGTGCACAGATAGTAGTACCACACAAAGCAGGTACAACACATTCAGCAATGGCAGGTGTAGATCCAATGGTAAGATTACCAAAGTTCCATGGGGATGGAAAAAAATACCCACAGAAGCACCTATTCATGTGTGAGCGAATATGGGAAGAAAAAAGAATCACTGATGAGGCAGCAAAAGTAGCACAGTTAGCAATAACATTCAGAAATCGCACATTGGATTGGTACATGAACCTAGAAGTAAACAATCCATAGGGTGCATCGGGAACAATAGAAGAGATAAAACAGGAATTTATCACTGAGTTTCAAAGGTCGAAATCAAAGGATCATTTTATGAATGAGATGATCAAGGTTAGACAAAAAATAGGAGAATCCATATGGGACATTGATCATAAGTTCAAGACATTGAAAGGTAAATTGAAGTATCCCATTTCTGACATGTAGCACATACATTGTTTTATAAATTCTTTGTTACCACATTTCAAATATCCATTGAGACAACAGAAATTTCAAAACCAGGAAGAGGCACTACAAACAACGATGCAGTTAGAGGAGAATCAGTATAAACAGATAGATCCATCTATTGCAGAGTTCAAGGAATACCTGAAGAACTTGACAGTGCAATTAAACAAGAATAAAAGTCGGTAGAAAAGAGAAGCAGTGTGGTGTAACCTATGTAGATCAGAGGGACATCACAAGAAAGAGTGTCCAACATTTTTGTAGTACCTGGGAGTAGGGATACCAAATCCATTGCCTACATAAGGGCCTTGGTGTGAAATATTCAGGACACATGGGAATGATCCTTATCACTACCCTATGATGCAGAAGTACAAGAATGAACTGAAGAATACTTTATGTAACTTTTGTAAATCAGTGGGGCATGAAGACAAAAAAAATCGAACTCTGGATTTAAGGAAGAAAATAACCTCAGATGCATACAGGATGCAAGATGAGTTGATGACAGGATAGACTGCACCACAGTTTGGTAATGCACAAAAATTTCAAGTGGTGCCACAATTTCAAAAACCTTCACAGTATAATCAGGCACCACAGTATCATCAACAGAACATGGATCCACAGGGGAACTGTTAGGTAGCTAGAGAGGTAGTGGGGGGGGTGGAGGGCCCACAGTTATAATAGTGGAGACCATTCAATGTAAGGTGGACTAGATCCACTATATTATTAAATAAGGCTCACTATGGTAGTTAGACATAATAAATGGGTAGTTAGATATAATAAATGTGAGAGGACTTCTTAGAAGGTTCTACTTCTAGAAGATTCCTCCTCTAGAATATTCTTAGGTGATGGTAGCACTATATAAAGGGGTTCAAGCAATGTAATGAGATATGAAGAGAAATATCGTGTTTGGATTTGAATCTCATTAGGAGGAAGCCCCCTCGAAGAGGCAAGTGAACAGGAGAGGATCCCTTCCATAATACAATCCATTGTATGGTGTTGCCCTACCTTAAGATTTTTGGATATTTCTTCTGTTCATTGTTATGGTGAATGGTTTATGGTTTATTCTTGGTTATTTATGAAGAATATTTTCATATCTGGTATAGGTTCTTAATAAGTGGTATCAAATCACTTTCCTTGGCAGACATTGTGGGCAAATATTTTTTATTTTTGCAGATATTGTTTTTCGGAGAAAAAAAAAGAGGACCACGACATTTCAGAAATTTTCGGTATATTTCTATGAAAAAATTGCAAAAAAAAGTTGTATATCTGAGTTCCTCTCATAAAAACACCCAAGTTGAAAAACAAATCGTCCAAAACGGAGTCCAGGAAGTCAAGATATTCAAGTTTTAAAATCTGTAATTTTTCAGGGTTTTTTCCGTGGACGGCGATGCGATTTTTTTTTATTATTTATGTAGCATATGGACCCCAAATTTTCCCAAACAAATTATATATCTGAGTTCTTCTCATAATTTCACCCAATTTCAAAAAATAAATCAGCCGAAATGGAGTCCGGGAAATGAAGTTATGAGCATTTAAAATTCAACAGTTTTTCAGGGTTTTCCGGAAAACGTCATGATTTTCTGCAGTAATTTATTGTTCTATTTTTTGGGTTTTTTCGTGATGGTGGCAGGATTGCAGATTTCATAGGGTGATCAGATGGCTATTTCTTCTCAAACCCTCAAATAAATTCTACATATTACTGAAGCATTCAAAGCCTAATGGTGTGGCACATTGCATGACAGATTCCATGACCTTGCAGATGGCCTCAATGATAGTTTTCGTAGTATTCAAGATTCATTAGATAGCATGCAGGAGAGATTTCTTATGGCCAACATCATGAATGAATGTCATCAAGAAGTGTATTCTTGGTATGCTTTGGAGGGTGATTGTGATGATTGGTATATGGATAGTTGTCATTTCTGGGATGACAACCACTTCCATCTTCTATTTGATTACTCTCCTTCACCTCATATAGAGCACATTATGGAGAGAAGTCTAGTGTCTTCTATGCACACTATTTTTCAGTATTCTTCAGTACTAGTATGTTATTCAACTGATTTTTGGGATATGGAGGGATCTACATATTTGGATCCCCATTATCAAAGTATATCTTTGGAGTATCATTTTCAGTTGGTTCTTGAGTTCAGATATATTTCGTGTGGAGTTCACATGAACACTTGGGTATGGGGCCCCAATTCACAATCAATGTTGGACTACTTCAGCATGATGGTTTTCATTTCTCCATGGGACCCTGATTCTCTAGTCTACTTCAACACTATGGTCCACACTTATCCATGGGACCCTGGTATATGGTTGTACATCAAGCGTTGAGGACAACACTTTCATAAGGGGGATGGAATGTTAGGTAGCTAGAGAGGTAGTGGGGGGGCTCGGAGGGCCCACA
>SNQJ01S0008005.1:5816-32109 GCA_010110895.2 Picea sitchensis | reverse complement strand
AACAGGAATAGAGGAGGATTCAGAGGTAGAGGAAGAGGAGGAGTGAGAAGAGGCAAAGGGACTATTATCTGCCATAACTTTCAACATCAAGGAAACTATTCCAGATATTTTCCTCAACTAGCAACAACATGTATGTATTGTCGCACAACAGATCACATGACAGAAGATTGCCCGAAGTTAATGACAAAGATCCAGGAGAAGAGGAATCTAAATAACCAGAATGTTCAGTGGATTGTTGAAGAAATAAGGGATCCTAGGAGGAACATCAATATAGTGAATAGAGGAGGAGTGAATACAGGTTTAGATGCACAAGATCAGAAGAAGGAATCTCAGTGTTGGATTCATAAGAACACTCAGTCACAGCAACAGTTTGATGCAAATAAGGAAAACAAAACTTTCAAGGAAGAAAAGAAGGAGAACCTAAAGGAGAATGAATCCTCCACATTGAAAACTATGCAGAAGTATGATGCTCCTGTTATGATATGCCTCGGTGTTTGGATCATACTTACAAAGGAGAGCAAACAGAGAAAGTAAGTAACTTAAATAATTTCTTGGAATCTTTCTTTAAATTACTTAATGATAAGAATGTCATGGATTTATTTAAAAATATGCTTGAGAAATATAGCATAGAAGAAGGGATAGGAATAGAACCAAAGAATATCAATTAGGTCCATAGAAATAAAATAACTAGCAGAGAGTTCAGATTGAATGCTAAAATAGGAGACTTTAACATGGGAAATGTTATCCTAGACTTAGGATCAGATGTCAACATTTTGCAAAAGAAGACTTGCGAAGCAATGGGAGAACCTAGACTAGGGTATTCCAATACCCAATTGAAGCTAGAAAACTAGTACAGAGTGATTCCCATGGGTAGATTGAGGAATACAATAGTGGATCTAGATGGTGTGTGCACCACAACAGATTCTGAGGTAATGGATATGGTGGATGAGTCTATACCATTTCCATCACTATTGGGAATTGATTGGGCCTTTGATAATTAGGCCATAATTAATTTAAATACTAGAAAGATGATATTTGAAGCTAGGAAATTTAGGGTAGTTATACCTTTATATCCCTTAGATTGTGAAAGATATGTAGAACCTGTGCCTGACAGTGTTCTATAGGATGATGTAAACCAGTTGTATAGAACTATTGCGCGAGAGGAAGACTATGTGAATCCAATTGCAGATGGATTACTCAATTGGAGGAGTATCAATTCCGACATGTCATATTTGGATATTGGAGTAGAAAACTAGCAGCAAAGATTGCATGAAGTCTCTACTAGGAGGTGCGCCAAAATTACATGCGCAGTAAGGTGGATTGGGATAGAAGTAAGACAGTTTCCCACATTTACTGAAGAGGAAAATTTAGAAAACTTCCTAAAAGAGTTTGAATCAGAGGTTTTGGATAGTGAGATATTATTAGTGTTGGATATAGCATTGAGGGACACACCTTCACGATGGTGGGGTGCACATAAGGAGGTAATTCAGGACTAGAATTAGTGGAAGTGACTGATGCGCATAAGATTTAGTAGGAGTCGGGAGGATATACCCTTACATAAGTATGATGGAAGAAGGAACCCAAGAAATCACATAAATGATTGTGTAACTAAGTGGACATTTGTACCACCAATGGAATGGATGCATTACGTTATTCATACATTAGAAGGAATACCAAGTAATTGGTACAAAGAGTATGAACTGCATAGAGAAGTTGTGAGTTCGGGAGAAGTACAACAGAACTTTATGAGGACCTTTTCATTTGAAAGTGAGAATCCATGGGTGGATATATAATTAAATAGGATCAAAAAGTAGATATTTGAAGAGTATGGGGTACATACAGTGACAGTAGATGGAGATTATAGAAAATAAACACTTGAACAACTAATTTATTGTTATCAAGTCGCAGAGGATGAAGAAGTAGAAGACAACCCACATGATCATATGCATATAATAGAAGGGGAAGCAGAAAGAGGGTTGGAAGGACCCCAATTACAATCAGAAGAGTTCACTACACCTATGAATATTAAGAAGGTCAATATTGGGACTGAAGAGAATCCCAAGATAGCCATCATTGGAGATTACTGGGACAGTGAGACAATGGAAAAGATAACTGAATTACTATGCGAGTATAGTGATTTATTCCCAACAACATTTTCAGAGATGAAAGGGGTAGAAAGAGAAATTGGAGAAATGAAGATACCTCTCAGACCAGGCGCAATACCAGTTAGATAGAGACCATACATATTAAACCCCATCTATAAGTAGAAGGTGAAGCAAGAAATTGACAGAATGCTAGAATCAGGAATCATAGAACATGTGGAAGAATTAGAGTGGATTAGTCCAATAGTGGTTGAAGAAAAGAAGACTGGAGGGATTAGGATATGTGTGGATCTGAGGAAATTAAATGATGCATGCATGCATGATCCTTTTACTACTCCATTTACAGATGAAGTTTTAGAGAATGTGGGAGGACAAGAAGTGTACTCCTTCACAGATGGATTTTTAGGATACCATTAGATTAGAATCAATCTAGAGGACAGGTACAAAACTACATTTGAAACAGAGTGGGGGTCATATCAGTACACAGTAATGCAATTTGGTTTATAGAATGAACCAACAATATTTTCCAGAGTAGTAGTAGTTGCATTCAAGGATTTTATACATAAATTTTTAGAAGTTTATCTCGATGATTGGACAATATTCAGTTTATTGAAGGACCATGTAGAAATTATGAGGTTAATGTTAGATAGATGTAGGAAATGTCGGATTTCTTTTAAAATTAAGAAATGTATATTCAGTACATCGTTTGGAATCCTACTTGGACACATTGTATGCAAATAGGGCTTGATAGTATACACTGCAAAGATTGTTGTTATTGTCAATTTACCACCATCAAAGTCAGTGCACCAGTTGAGAGAAACATTGGGCCACACATGGTACTACAGGAAATTCATAAAGGGATATGAAAAGATTACTGCACCCATGGGGAATTTACTAAAGAAAGACATCAGGTTTCAGTGGAATGATGAATTCCAAGAGAGTTTGGACATATTGAGAGAGAAGATGGTGACAACACCAATTATGATCTTTCTAGATTGGAAAAAAGAATTTCATGTGCATGTGGACGCTTCATCCATTGCACTTGGAGCAGTTTTGGCACAACCAGGTGAAGGAGATATTGATCACCCGATATATTTTTCTAGTAGAAAGTTATATGATTTTGAGAAAAACTATAATACTACAGAAAGGGAAGGTCTGGCTATGGTATGTTCCTTACAGAATTTCAGACATTATTTATTTGGTCAACATTTTAAGATGTTTACAAATCATTCCGCTTTGAAGTACTTGGTTAACAAGCCATTGTTAAGGGGAAGGATCTATATATGGTTGTTATTGTTTTAGGAATATGATTTTGATATCATAGTAAAACCAGGGAAGCTGAATGAAGGACCAGATTATATGTTGATCCAAAAACGAAGGTATTACTAATAAATCACAAGTTAGTTTAATGTATTTTAGGCATCGGATGGTTAAGAATGTGAAATACATAAAGCTTATTATCTAGTTGCGGAATATCAAATGTGACTTTTACTTGATTCTTATCAATGAATAAAGAGATCATCCATTAATATCCATGTTGTAAATTAAGAGAATAGAATAGCAAAGCAGAAAGAGAAAAAGAGACAAGAGGTTGATAACGGAGTTCACCAATCGTTGGCTACGCCTCCGGGCCCGCTTCCAAGTGGGGGACCTCTTTATTGCTCTTTAAAATTCTCAAAGTTCTCTTACATAGGCTCTTTATTGTTACATAATGTGCTTTAGATCTTCTGTGCAATACCTCCTTTCTCATATTCAAGCATGCTCCATCAAATTCCTCTCAAAAACATGGCAAAAATGCCTCTCAAATCATGAGAAAAGACCAAAATTTACAAACTGCCCCTTCAAAACCCCTGCATCAAAAAGTCTCCTAGAAGCTTCAAAAATCTTGGTTTATATATATTTTGAGGCTCAGATGAGGAATCCCAACTTCCCTCAACATCTGGCCTCTTTTTGGGATCAAATCCCCCTTCAAATGGCCTAAAATCCTCAAAACAATCCATTTTTTGGGCATAATATCAATCAAAATCAATTATGTAAAGTTAAAAACCCATTTTTTCTAAAAATTACACAGTAATACCCTAAGGATGGGTGCGCGCCCTCAAAACAGGGTCACATGATATCAATGTGACCAAGCGCCAGCCCTTTGGGATGCGCGCTGGCCCCTAGCCCTTGAACTTTGGTCGAATGGAATTTGTTTTAATAGGACCGTTGGTTATGGATAACACCTTTCGCGCACACATTGTGGAGCGCCCAACCCATATTATTGTGGTTGCATAGTTTAGTAAGTCCACAGGCTAGGGATTAGCCCCAACCGCCTCCTTTTTATGCCCCATACATATATTAAAGTTTAAATACTTTTATTTTGGCTTCTATAAACAAGCTTTACACATGGTGCATTGGTGGTTGGACTATTTCTCAAAGCCCTTGCTTGGTGGGTTGGTCATGGGTTCAAAACCCATGGACCTCAAAACATTAATTTTAACACTTTTTCGTTCGACTGCTGACTAGGTGCCACGTGGCTGCCCATGCCTAGGCCATGTGGCACCTCAACATTTGACCAATTTTTCCATGTGTCAAATTATGATTGGATTTGTCATCTACATCTCCCATTCAACTACTGCCACTTGTCACACTTCCATTGGTCCAATTATGCATCATGAGGTGTCGTTGGTGATGTCATGTTGACGTCAGCATTGACTTTTTTGCCAGTCCTTTTACTTTTTAGTTGTTTGATAAATACGATCAGAGTGTGATAACTCTCGCATACGATGTTTGTTTGAGAAAGTGAATATACCATCGGAATCAGTGTGGCGAGCCGGTTGCAATGGAATTTGTTTCACTCCATTCTAAGAACTTTGATTTTTTAGCATTTTCTGAGCCTGGGGAGACTCTTGGATCATTCCTCCCCACTTTGGAATCTTTTGGACCACCAAAAGTCTGCTTTTACTCAGGTAATAAGTGAGGGTACTCCTTCCCCACTTGTACGATATTGTCCATCCTTTCTTCTTGGACAATAATCACCTGACTAATCACAACAAACATGAAAACTGAGATAGCATTGTTTATCAAAGTAATCATCCCATCAATTGCACAATCATCTACATTCTTTTTCACAGTTAGCAGCCATACACCACTGAATAGCAGCAAACTAATCAACAATACTAGACATTCTAATGAGAATGACAAAACATGCTTCCCCTTCTGAACAGGAACAGTAAACAAAGTATGTAGTTGAACCTCATGTTGTACCTTCGATGAAACTTCATGATTGTTAGAAACATATTGAAACATCTCATGTTTAGCATCACTAACTTCTTGTTTTATTACAGACATAAGTGTTAAAATTTTGCTTGCATTTACCATTCTTTTTAACTACCATGTAGCTGCAAAAGATCTGTCAGTTTTCATGCGATGAGCACGAACAATGTACTCCTTCCCATCTTTCTTGAAGTAATATTTATTTTCCTCCCTATAGAATATGGATTTCCTATCATAAAGGTATGGGCTTCCTAATACAAATCCACATATGTCCAGTGGCACGATATCAAGCTCTACTTCATCAACATAGTTAGAAGTGATTGCAAACTTGATTTTACATTGCTTGGTTACTTGTAAATTGTTATCACCACATATCCATCCCAATGGATATGGTTTAGGATGTGACTTAGTTTCAAGTCCCAAGTTATTCACAACATCTTCACTGATTAGATTGGCTTGTGATCCATTGTCTACAAGAGTATCAACTTTAACATTATGTGTTATAACCCTTATGTGGAAAAGTTGACTCCTTTTACACTCATCATTTACACCAACTAAACTAGAAGAGCTAGAACTTGCAACAAAATTTATACCTCGGATTCCCATAGCTACAACCTGTGTCTCATCACCGGAATCTGATCCAAGATCCACTTGAACTATCTCAGTTGTGGTATTCTTCCTTCCGTGGTTGGAAAACTTCTTTGGCTTCAAGTGAGGATGTAAGACCCAACAACGATCTTCATCATGGCCTACTTTCTTGCAATGCTTGCAAGTAGGCTTCTCCTTTCTTGTTGTGGTTGTCTTCTTCTCTTTCCTTTACCCTGCATCCTTTCTTTTCCAAGTATCTTTAGAAACACTATCACCAACATTCCCTTTATTGGATTCAATGTGAATGTCTTGTACACATACTTCATCAAAGTTAGAAGGATTTAGCATAATAATAGTGTGCTTAAGATAAGAATGTAAACCACCAATATATTTTAGGAGTGTCTCTTGTGTATACAAAGGAATACTCAAATTTAATGCTTTCTTACGAAATGTTTGAGTATATTCTTGTACACTTTGACCTTTTGATTGCCTTAAACATTGCCAATTCATCATTTATTGTTGCATGTAAGCTAAAGGGTAAAATTGTTGTTTTAATGCAATAAAAAAATCATTCCAGGAAGAGATTGTTTTACCACTTTTCTTAAGATCATCTCTAGTTCTGCTTTCCCACCATATGAGAGTTGTGCCTCCCATTTTGAGACTTGCTAGTTGGATCTTAGTTTCATCATCAACAATCTTTTGTATCTTGCAATAGACTTCTAATTGTCTCACCCGATTATCTAGCTTTTCTACATCTAATTCACCATCATAGGTGGGTAAGTTAAACTTTACATCTAACTTTAATAACGATATATATCAGAAGAATGATGAGTTTTTTGCTTATCCTTGGAGGAACGTACACTTGCTTCATTATTAGATGATGAGGATGAAGGAGAAGAAGGTTCTGAAGGTCCACCACCTCCAATTCCTCCTTCTGCTCTTACCAAAGATTCACCTTCTTCAACTTTTGGATTCCTTCACTGACCTATTTCATGGTAAATCTCCTCTACCATGGATTGCATCAATTTAAAGACCTCGAAGAAATCATCTTTAGATTTGAAGGGACCCAATTTCGGTGGTGAAGACATCTCTTGCTTATAAGGTCGCCTTTGAATCTCTGTGTCAAGAGCCTCAAGTTGGCCTTCTCCCCGCTTGAGTTTTTCTCTGGTGAGCATCCAATGCTTGCAATTCCTCTCAAACCTTCAAAACCAAATGCTCTTATACCATAAACTTGATACAAAAACGAAGGTATTACTGATAAATCACAAGTTATTTTAATGTATTTTAGGCATCGGATCGTTAAGAATGTGAAATACATAAAGCTTATTATCTAGTTGCGGAATATCAAATGTGACTTTTACTTGATGCTTATAAATGAATAAAGAGATCAGCCTTTAGTATCCATGCTGAAAAATAATAGAATAGAACAACAAAACAGAAAGAGAAAAAGAGACAAGAGGTTGATAACGGAGTTCACCAATCGTTGGCTACATCTTCGGGCTCGCTTCCAAGTGGAGGACCTCTTTATTGCTCTTTAAAATACTCAAAGTTCTCGTACATAGGCTCTTTGATGTTACATAATGTTCTTAATATTTGTTGTGCAATACCTCCTTGCTCATATTCAAGCATGCTCCATCAAATTCCTCTCAAAAACATGGCAAAAATGCCTCTCAAATCATGAGAAAAGGCCAAAATCTACAAATTGCCCCTTCAAAACCCCTGCATCAAGAAGTCTCCTACAAGATTCAAAAATCCTAGTTTATATAGATTTTGAGGCTCATGTGAGGAATTCCAACTTTGCTTAATATCTGGCCTCGTTTTGGGATCAAATCCCCCTTCAAATGGCCTAAAATCCTCAAAACATACATTTTCTGGGCATAATATCAGTCAAAATCATTTATGTAAAGTTAAAAACCCATTTTTTTCTAAAAATTACACAGTAAGCCCCTAAGTATGGGAATGCGCCCTCAAAACAGGGTCACATGAGCTCAATGTGGCCAAGCGCCAGCCCTTTGGGTTGTGCGCTGGCCCCTAGCCCTTGAACTTTGATCGCATGGCATTCGTTTTAATAGGACCATTGGTTATGGATAGCACCTTTCGTGCACACATTGTGGAGCGCCCAACCCATATGGTTGTGGTTGCATAGTTTGGGAAGTCCACAGGTTGGGGCTTAGCCCCATCCCCCTCCTTTTTGCACCCCATACATATATTAAAGTTTAAATACTTTTATTTTGGCTTCTATAAACAATCTTTACACATGGTGTGTTGGTGGTTAGACTATTTCTCAAAGCGCTTGCTCGATAGGTTGGTCGTGGGTTCAAAACCCATGGACCTCAAAACATTAATTTTAACACTTTTCCATTCGAATGTTGACTGGGTGCCACGTGGCTGCCCATGCGTGGGCCACGTGGCACCTCAACATTTGACCAAATTTTTCCATGTGTCAAATTCTGATTAGATCTACCATCCACATATGCCCAGTCAACTGTTGCCACTTGTCACACTGCCATTGGTCCAAGTCTGCATCATGAGCTGTCATTGGTGATGTCATGTTGACATCAACATTGACTTTTTTTCCAATCATTTGACTTTTTAGTTGTTTGAGAAATACGATCAGAGTGTGATAACTCTCGCATACGGCGTCCGTTTGAGAAAGTGAATATACTGCTGGAATCAACACGACAAGCCGGTCGCAATGGAATTAGTTTCACTCCATTCTCATAACTTTGATTTTTGAGCATTTTCTGAGCCTAGGGAGCCTCATGGATCATCTGTCAAGAATTACTAATGGAGAGGAGCCAAGGAACTTGGAGGAGAATTTCCATGATGCTAACTTATTTTCTGTTCAGATTGTTGATGATTATTTTGCTGACATTGTTGGATTCTTGAGCACAGGAATGGCTCCCAAGGAATTTATTGTCGCGCAGAAAAAACAGTTGGTAATGTGTGCTATAGACTATCAACTGATTGCAGGTCATTTATACAAGCTAGGTGCATATGGAATTCTGATAAGATGTGTGATGGAGAATGAATGCTCCATGGTGCTAGAAAAATCACATGAATGGATATCTAGAGGGAACTATGTAGGAAATCCTACAACATAGAAGGTGTTGCGTGTAGGATTACGGTGGCCTACAGTACATAAGGATGAAAAGGAATATTTTCATACCTGTGATATTTGTCAGAGGATGGGAAAACCATCTAGATGGGATGAAATTCCACTTATGCCCAAAGTAACTTTACAGGTATTTCATAAATTGGATGTGGATTTCATTGGACCCATTAACCCACCAGCAAGAAGATCAGGAGCTAGATACATCATCACTGTGACAAAATACTTAACCAGGTGGGCAGAAGTACCCCAAGTGAAGGACTGCAATGCGGTTTCACTTTGAGAAAGTGGTGACCAAATTTGGATGTCCTAGAATTTTGTTGAGTAATCAAGGAACCCATTTCATTAATAGTACAATCAAATCTATGATAGAATAATTTGAGATACATCATCAGAAGAGCACACCTTAACATCCCCAAGAAAATGGTATAATAGAATATTTTAACAAGATTCTAGAAAATGCGTTGACAAATATTTGCAATGTGAATAAGGATGATTGGGATTTGAAGGTATCAACAATGTTATGGGCTTACAGGACTACATGCAAGTGTTATAACCCTAAATTTATCTACACATGCATACTTGGCCTTTGGCCCTCTTACTTTCATTTTTTTCCAAAGCACTACTGAGTTGCTCTTCTAAAAAACCATTTTTTTGAAGATGTATGTGCTCTGCACCACTATTTCCCATGTACATGCGCTTGTTTCACCACTACACCTCACATATGTAGGCATGTTGCACCACTACATCTCGCGTACGTATGCATGTTGCACCACTATAGCTCACGTATACTTGAAAATGTTGCAAGGAATTCGTTGAGATTACGGGCTATTGGGTAGTTTCTCAACTAATCCACCGCCTATAGCCCGTCACCCAACCAAATAACCATCATTTTACCATATAAAAGGAGGTGTTGGGGTCTCATTTTACATATAGACATAAAAATAGTGAAACTCTACCCATTTCACATTCCCTCCTTTCCCAAGTTATTGCATCCCTTTTGTGAGAATTGCCTCTGCATTTCCCAATTAGCCCCTCTTCCTCCATCAGAACCCATTCACTTCCCAAGAATATATTAGAAGGTTGAGAGGAGAATCTATAGAAAGGTGCACTTGGATCTTGGTGAAGAGGATCCCAGACCAGGTTCATGGAGCAATAGTCGGCTTTGATTATAAAGGTATAATCATTGAGTTATTAATAAAAGAATTACTTTTCCTGTCCCAAATCATGGTGTATTGAATTATTTTATTGGTTTATGTTTTGACATTATAACATCTAATCCTAATTTGTATATGGAATAGCATGCTTTTCATTTGATGTTTGTCAATATTTGGATGCAGGCCAACCCTGGGAGGAGGTGTGCAGTCAACAAATCTTACAAGCATGAGGGGATCATCATTGGACGCGGAGTAGAGGTATAGTTACCTGATCTCCCTCATCTTTTATTTTCTTGTATGAGTTTTGGGTATGTTTGGAGTAGTTAGAGAATTAGTTGAGTTTTAGACGGTTAATTGATTTGCCAACATTCTGAACCCTGGTGTAGTCATAGGAGGTTTTTTTCCCGCTAGCAAAACTGGTGACCATACTGGGGAAACCTTTAGGGTTTTAGGGGATTTTCGGGTTGTATGATTGGTTTTTCTTCCTTTCGAGTTTTTGTTGAGTCCTCTGAGTATTTTAAGGGATTGTGGTCACCTTCAGGTTCCATACCAGTTCTCCTTGCCCTATAAGTTTGTATGTTTTCTTTCTTTTTGAGGAAGTACAGAGGTGTACACTCCCCTCTTTGGGACATCCCACGTACATACGTGTCCTGCTAAGTAAACAGACTACGTAGATACGTAGGCTATTGAAACAACAGTAGCATACCTAGTTCAAGAATTTTTTTTTTTTAAAGAGGTAGTTAACCTCTTTCGTGATTGAGGTTTTAACATCTCAGGGTTTCTTGATATATTTTAGAGTCTTTGTTTTTACAGCCATAGCTTGGGTTAGAATTCAGTTTAATTGTCTTTTTGAAGATTTCTTGTGTTTATTTCTGAAAGGGTTTTAAGCGAGTCTTTTGAATGATTGATCTGTATGTTTTGTTTCTTTAGTGATTCTTTGCGATCTGCAGTAGACCAAAGATATTTTTCAATCTTGTATTGTTGTTCTTTTTACCCTTTTCATTTTCTTTGAAAAAAGAGAAAAAGATTTGGTTCAGTTTTCTCTGTTTGAAGCATTTTCAAAAAATAATATTTTTCATTTTCAGTTTGATAAAGTAGTTGGAGTTAGTTATTTTACTAGAAAGGAAAAAAGAGTTTATTTTTTAAGTTCTTTGTTGATTTCTTGAAACTTAAGTAACATGTAGTCAAGTGAAATTTCGTTTTAGGTCTTCTTTTTAAATATCTTGAAAAAGTTAGTTATAGAAAAGTTGGTTACAAAGAGTTAGTTGTAAATATTTACTTTTGACTAGAAGTATTTTTGCTTTCAAATTTTCGTCTTTTTCTCCTCTTTTCGTCTCTCATAACATCACTAGTTTCACCACCATATCCTTTGAGTTAATCAAGCCATTAAAATGAAAATTAAAACTAAAATTAATTAGACTTTTATGTTTGTAGGGTCAATCAACTAGTTTAGGGTTAGGGCCTTGAATTAGGTTGGAGAGGAAACTCTTCAAGGATGTTAAAAAAACATTGAAGTCAGAGCTAGGGAGTGTTAAAGTATAGTAATGTGAAATTTATCTGGGACCCCCCTCTAACACAGGGGTTAAACACGAGGTTGCGTGAGGAAAGGCAGCGGAGATAACCCCTCCAAAGTCGGACTAAACATAGTGGGGAATGCATCTTGAGGATTTTTCGTGGAAATATTATCACTCACACTTTCCTATGGAGCTTCGTGGACCTTGAATCTATTCAATATCCTTTGTTGTCTTCCATACCACTTTTTTTTTATACCCTTGGTAGGTTTCAAACTTGTTATCCTTCTCATTTTGATCCACTCGACTATTGACTGTACCCTCCTTGTGACTATTTGTGAGCTGGAAACTTAGTTGCCCATTTTCTAGGGACTTACACAGGTGACTATGGGGGTATACCGCGGTACCTAGGTCATATGTCGGGTCACAATTTGCAGAGCATATACAGAGGTTCCTTCGGTGTTCAAGTTGCACTTGCACCGGTAAGTTTCTCTAGTGTTGGTTCACGTAACTGTTCTTCCAAGTAGATAGTGGTTTTCTTGATTTATCTTATAGGAATTTTTCTAGTGTGTGCTTGGTTTTAAACGATAGTTAAAGCCTTAATATGTTGTTGATATTTTCACAAGGTGGAATATCAAGATATCCATCGGTCGTGAAGGCTTCCAGGGTTGTCGTCGGTTGCATTAGAGCCACCACCACCACCATTACGACGAAGACTTGACCAACAAGAGTCATTTGAAGCGACCAAGCCATAGGAAACTGTGCCCGAGCCTACTTCGAGAGGAGATTACTCGACTCTGGAGGAACCAATTGTTTCTGACCTTGGAACAGAATCTCTCAAGCCACTAAACCCTATGATCACCGACTTTTCGGTGCCAATCTTAGTACAAGTTCTCCCTCCCAAGGTGACATCTGTTGAGCACCAGATAGTCTTACAAGCATCCATGGAAGGAAATGTTGCTACTTCATCCGGGAGTCCTCATACTCCCTCAACAGCTACTACCAGAGGGGGTATCTTGCCTCCTAAACCACCTTCTCCAGTCCGGACCACAGTGGTATCAACCTCCTCTACCTCGGGAAGTGGTCTGATACCGTCATCTACGGCAACCACTACCTCGTTTACGCAGAGTGCGACGGGCCCTCAATTCTCATATGGGATGCCCAACTTTGATTCAAACTCATTCCTTTCCCACTCCACCTTACAGACCATGAGTCTGGGGGAAGGGAGCTCATACACTCCCATGCAAGGGTATACTGTGGGCACCTCAATCTCCTTTAATTCTATCCCTTACGATGGGAGTCACATACCTCCTCTGTCCCCCTCRCTCGGTAATKCTTTCCAGCAACCTATTGGGTCGAGTGCTAACTACAACTTGTTTGGAGTAGGAATTTTAGGACCTTCATCTTACACTACTTTGGTGGAATCTATGTCATTCTCTTTGTTCCACGCATTTTGTAATAACACCTTTTCTTCGACTATCGTCTCAGCCGGGGGAAACCCTAGTTTTGGACAACATAATCCTGTGTAGGGTACTATTTCTACATAGGGGGAAAGTACGGGATTTTTCTCCTCACAAGGAATTTGGAATCCTTGGAAGGGATTAGTTCCTCACAAGGGATTTTGGATGGGGGCAAACCCTTCCATGGTCAATGGAACCCCGGGCAGGGCTCAGTACCTATGCTTATCGAATCAGTTGGGGGAATACCCTTATAAAATCCTTGGAATGCAACACAAGGAGAAATACCCACCCAACCAACATCATCCAACTATGGGAGTCAGCCGATGATTTCCCAACAAACGCAGTTTTTGTACGCTGATCAAGGCCAGGGTTTCTACCAAAACCCTACCCAGTAGCCCAACTTTTTCTAGCAACCTAGTGCTAGTCAAAATCCAGGTCCCCTTTTTCCTTTACATAGTACCCAAACCAAACTACTATTTTTGGAAATGATACAGTTTCCAGTCTTGTCAAGGTTTTTTAACGACCCGATTTGTCATGATCCGCGTTGGCCTCCCATGCTGACTAAGTTTCCCTCCGATATTCCAAAATTTGAAGGCAATATTGGCGAAGACCCAAGTGATCACGTGACAACTTTCCACTTATGGTGCTCATCCAACTCGCTGCGAGACGAATCCGTACAGTTGATCCTATTTCAACGCACTCTTATCAGGGGTGTCATGAAATGGTACATCAAGCTCGACCGCTCAAGATATTCTTACTTTAACGACCTGGCGATGGTTTTTCTAAATCATTTCTAGATACCTGTGAGATACGATGTCGACAATGAATTTATGGCCAACTTTGAGCAGACTAAGGTTGATCATATCTCCGATCACATCCGAGAATGGAGACATCAGAAGAGATTGATTCAGGTACAGGTCCCACCGTCTTTCTTGCTGGAGTGGTTCCTGAAGTCTTTGGTACCATTTGTATCCAAGGACGTAGCCACATCAGGAGTTCTTTCAGAGGAGGAGGTGATAATGAGAGTGCAACGTCTCTAACTGATTTACTCTCCGTCTGGCCTACTCTATGATATCTTTTCATATGCACCATGGTCCATCCTTGACAAGGCCAAAACAAAGTCTGGACCAAATGTCGATGGTATATTGGGCTTAGCACAAGGAAATTCCATCGATATGTTGTCAAATCAATTGCAACAATTGTCGATACAACAGATGGAGGCCAGCCAGACCTCTGGTTCAGTTGTTCCCCCTACCCAAACATTGTACATACACAGTGTGCAGTTGATGAATCCGAAGGCCAACCAGCAACCTGAAGGAAAGAAAAAAAAATGCAACAAGAAGGGTAAAGGGGACAAAAAGGATAATAGCAATGTTGGCAGGGTAAAAACAAGGAAGAAAAATTCAAAGTATCTGTGTAACCTTTGCATGGAGGACAATCTGACTCACCTGTGCCCTCGAATTGTAAAGGCCCAGAAGCTATTGGCGTAGCAACAACCTGTTGTGTTGACGAACCCATTTCCACATAGGCAAAACATGGCTCAAGCCTCGGTATCTTCGAGCACGGAAGGGGGCATTCAGGGACCCCCGACATCTACTGGTAATACCTTGGCTGCGAATGTTTACATGTTGAAAGGTGATTCTCATATATCGACCATATCTCGAGATTACAGTATGCTAGAATCTGTCGAAAAGGGTAAAAAATCCACAAACCCACCATTTCCTCTCCAGATTGAGAAGACAATGGGAGAAACAATGACACACATCCCCAAAGGTGCGTTGAGGAAATATTTTCATAATCTGAATGCTAGGGATGCCTAGAACTACTTCGTTGTGGAGGATTTGGCAAAAACCCCTTAGGAAATGTCCACTTTGGAAGTCCTCCAGAGTTTCCCTTTGTAGAGAAAGGCCTTGTTATTCGCCTTGGGATCTTGTTGGCCCTTGACCAAGTTTTGAGGAACACTTGGTCATATTTGACCATTTTTGGGACTTCGACAGCCTATCAAAGATGGAATGCAAGGCGAAGCGGAGATCGTGGAATCTAGACCCCCTTTTTTGGTCCTTTTTGGGTTTTTAGGGATAATGTAACAGGATTGGGACGTCAACCCATGGGTTTACCCATGTTTAGGCCCCTTTTGTAATGTATAAGTAGAAGTCTAGGCTATGTAAGAAGGGGCCTTTTTTTAGGACACTTGAGAAGTGGCTTAGTGTTAAGAGTTGATCTATGTGATATACTTGCATAGCTGAGTGCAAGTATTGTAAGTGTTGAGTGCATGGATTGTAAGAAGGTTTTATGCTTAGAGCTAATCGGGGAAGGAGTATCTACGGAGTTGCGCAGATCTCCTGTCCTGCTTGGGGTAGGTTTTGAGGCTCTTTGCTTGTAACCGATTGGCCAGTAATAATAGAGAAGATGAGTTGGTGGACGTAGCCCCAGGGTGGGGGTGAACCATGTAAATCTGTGTGTCATGCTTTGTGTTGTTACTTACATGTGTTTTCCCTCTCTTGCTAAGTGCTATGACATGTTTAGAGAGATTTACTTATGCTTTGTGTTTATTAGATGTGTATAGATGATATATTTTATGTGTATGAAGTTGCTAAGTGCTTGGTCTACCAGATCCGGTTTGTTGTATGTTGCTAAGTGTTGAATCATATTAGATCTAAGTATATACTGTGATGCTTTGTGTTATCTGTGGAGTGAGATAAGGGTTAATTCTTGGTGAACTATTGATGCTAAGTGCTTTGTTAAGTGTGTAATCACAGATCTGGATCCCATCTAAGGTTGCAGACACCTGAGTCCTACAATCACCGCTACCTCTACCTCGAGTGAGACTTCATCTACTTCGCAGGTGTTGCCGAAAGGGCTAGTAGTTAGGGTTTTGTTGGTGCGTTGTTGTAGCGTTGAACCCTGGGTCTGCCCCTATGCCCACAAATGGTTCTGTTGCCGGGACCTAAAACTGTGATTGCTGGGAACTAAGGAAGAAGAATCTTTGTGAAACGATTCGTCCTGAACTTGTGGAAACTCTGTGCGTAGATCTATCGCTCTGATGCGCAGTACTCTACTCGAGCTACGAAGATTTTTGTTGAAGAAAAGAAGTCAGATCTGAAGAAAAGAGGTAATATCTGTAAGCTTTGTGCTCTGATAAAAGTAAAAATAGTGAAAGGTTTTAGATCTAGAAGCTTTGTGCTCAATAAGTGGAAATTTTTGTTTCTGAAGCATGAATTTAGGTATGCTTGATAGATTTTTTCCTAGCTTGAAAACTAGGGCATTCTTAGATGAAAGAATGTTGATATGAATAGATCTAATAAGAATAATGAAAGATATGTTATACCTATGCATAGAAAGAATGTTTGGAATAACGAGTGGATGCAGGATCCTAGAAAGAAATTTTTGTAGGCTAGCCTTTATTATCCTAGTGCGCAGTACAGGAAAAGTTGGGGATCATTGAAGAGAAAGAGAGGATTAACTCTTTGTTATAGTTGCAGAAGACCAGGACATATTGTTAAGGAATGCCCTGGGAGAAAACCTAGTTTCCTCTGTTGTAAGTGTATGGACCATGAAGTATTGGATTGCCCTAGAATGATTGCTAGACTTGAAAAGTTGAATATGGAGCAAGAAACCCCTGAAGGAGATAGAGAGACTAAGATTATAGAAGAACCCCAGAAAGAATCAGAGATTATGTTACTGAAAATGAAAGAAACCCTGAATGAACATAAATATGCCTGTTTGTCAGAGATCTTCAAAGAAAAGGAGAAAATCGAAGTAAGAATAGGAGACTTTGACATTGACTGTGCTCTGGATGAGGAAACACAGATGAAAATTATGACATAAAGCACTTGGGAAACCCTAGGAAGGCCTGCTATGGTTCCTTCACTAGGAAAAATGGTAACCCTATGTGGCAGGATTACCCAGATAGCTATGAGTACCCGTGGAGCTTCGACAGAGGAAGAATTCGAAGTTATTAAATTTATTGAGGACCGTGCCCCATTTCCAACTTTTTTAGGCAAGATCTGGATTGAAAAAGACCAAATTCGAAGAAAAGAAGAAAAGGAAGCCCTAGAATAGAATAAGCAAGAACTCATGGAATTTATGACTAAAAGGATCACCTACTTGATGGAAGAAAAAGAGAATAGATCTAAGATATTGGACACCAGGGACTTGGAATTCGAATCTATAAGAGAATTATAGGAACCAAAGAAGACTAAAATACCTAATACATATGTTGAAGGAGTATTACCCTCAGTTATGAAGAAATAAGCTAAGCAGTACGAAGTGACTATGTTGAGAGAAGATAGGAATCAGAACGGGAAAAGACTGACCGAGTTGAAGACTACCAGGAAGAAGGCTAGAAAATTAAGTAAGAAAAAGGAAAAGATTGAAAATTTATAAGAGATCCCAGGTGGAACACTGTAGAAGGAAAAATCACAGGAATTGAACTTCACCGAGATATCAGAACAACGACATATGGCACTTCGTTGTGGTGAAGAAATCTAGCCGTTGGACCGATATACTCATTCGAATTCCACCTCGAACGAATAGAAAGGCATTAAAGGATCACCGCCAGACCATTGGACCTCACCATAATGGAAAAATCTATGATAATGGAAGCTTCATACCCATTGCAAGAAGACCATTGATGAATTTCCTATTTAACTCGTCACAACGTGCCTGAAGAACACTTTTGCCAACTAAAAATTCGAAGCCTGCAGAACTAGTGATTGTATACAGTGATCATTGCAAGCAGATTGTTCATCCTAGTGCAGTATCTGAGATCATCGTTCCCTGATTATCTTTTTTGAGTGCGTATGTCTGATGAGCTCACTGCAGTTGAGGAATCCATCACATAGGTCCTTCTCGATTTAATGACTGAGAGAGTCATGTCAGAAAGAGGAATGTCCACCACAGTCCAAGAATCATCGATGAGAGGAGTGCAGGCCTCCCTATCAACTACTTGAGCAGGAACATCTCGAGCCAGCATGGAAAGGAGAACTAAGCATAAAGATGACATAGCCAATGTGAAGTTAGTGCCATCCATCCTACCAGCTTACATACACCCTCTGAGTGGTGCGATTAACAGGGATAATGTCCCTAGAGACTTTGAATACACCCTAGTCACTGCATATCTACCGAAAGGAGTACGCACCTACCGCACAGATCAAGACAAGGTTACAGCATTGAAGTTTTGCAACTTCAACCTGGGGGACCATAAGGTTTACATCATCCTCACCCTGTATAATTACTTGAAAATAACTAAGAGAAATAATTCGAAGACCATCCCTCAGCAATGGACGATGAACCTTGCGCGGTCTACTTTTCTCAACGTTATGAAAATACCACACTTCGACAGACACCAGGAGGTGAATGCTTGTGTAAAATTGTTGCTAGCAAGTTACCACGGAGGATACCTGTGGTTAAAACATCCCATAATTGTTGATCTGGCACTGATCAATAGGATCATCAGGCTTAGCATGAAGGGCCCTGATCCCCAGGATTAGTACCCTGGAAAGACAGCAAACTGCACTCTTTCACAGAAGATTAAAGAAGCTTATGGAAATGTTAAGAAGGGCGCGCAAAGCTACAAGGTAGCCTCTATCGAAAGTGGTGCAATGCGCCTGGCATGTCAATTGATCGCAGGAAATATGGTACGTAAGAATCGACCTACACAAGTATCAAGATTCGTAGTTGACCTCGCAGGAAAATGCACAAAGGGACTACAGATGAACTGGGCGAAGTACCTGGTAAACCAGCTAGAGATTGACTGTAGAGAAACCCAGGATCAGGGGCATGAATTCCATTTTAGCTGGCTTCTAGTACTGATCGTTGTCTCTGCATGGGAGCTACCGGAATGCGCAACCTTCCCGGACCTTGACCCCTTTGAGCCACTAGCCATGAAGTTCATTAAATTGTGGTACTCGACCGACATGAACAAGCAATGGAAATCAAATGTTGTTTGCCACACGTATTATAACCAATTGAAAGCATCCATAGGGGGTGAACCTCGAATAACCCCAAACACTTTACAAAGTTTCTGACCTCTAATAAATTTCAGCACCGACCGCCACTTTATATACCTCACTCCAAGCGTCGATGAGCACCAGGAATAGCTTTAGTCCTATTATAAGATGACAAAAGAAGACCTAGAAGAGATCACCAAGGAACGGTCGGTGGACCTCCTTGTTGCAGGAAATCCAATGGACATTTCAGACATCAACAACCCAGAAGATGCACAGGACACACCTGGGCCCAGTAAGACAAAGAAGACAAAGAAGCCTGAAGAGGTTCAGGATGTAGATAGAAGATTTGTAAGTATGGCTTCTGTCACACCAGATCAAGGAGGTAATGGTGAATACCTAGAGGAAGTCGAACAGAGACCGGAAGATGAAGTCAAATTTATAAAGAAGAGAAAAGGGTCACCTATGAAGCCTCCCTCCTGGAAGAAATTGAAAACAACCTAAACTAAGATGCAGACCACACTCACTCCATATGACTTCAGTTTCCTCTTTGCAACTATGAATGAAGCCATAGAAGAGATAACATAAAAGCAGGAAGCGAAGGAGGAGAAGATATATAACAGGATTGAAATTTGGCTCCAAGAAGTGCAACAGGCACTCTAGTCTAGCCGTGTAATCTCTAATGTGCCTCTGCGAGAAGGAACAACAGAAGTGGGAGAAGAATCAGTTCAACTCCATAAGATTGATGATACAATCGAAGTATGCCTTCGACATGCACAGGAAGAAAAATCACGGGTTACTCATGCCTTAAAGAAAGTACAAGAGGAAATCATAGAACAACGTCGAGCCACGCAACAAGAGAAGGATGATCTCCAAGAAAAATTTGAAGAAGATAGAGCGAAGATCCAAAAGGAGAAAGAGAAACTACTCGCGAAGAAGATCGAGATGGAAGAAGTAGTTAACCAAGCATTCCACTCCGTCACTGGATTAGAACAAAAGAGAGAAGAACCCTTTGAATGTCAAGTGATGAAGATTGTTGAAGTTCTTCAACAGCTTCAGTAAAGGGTCATGGAATTAGAGCTTCAAACTATACCAAGTACCCTGCAACAAGTGCACGACCAGTGAGAATTGAATGCTCAGAGCGTACTTGAGAGGATTAAAACACTTGCTACAGAATGCAAACAATTAAGCAGCAGAAGCGCACAGATATATGAAAAACTATCTGAAGACCCAGAGTTGAAGAAATCGGAGTCCCAACTCCAGGAACAAAAGTAACACGTAGATATAGTACAGGCGCAGCTCAAGCTCCTGTCACCTATCGAGAGGATGAAGAGATCCCAGGAAAAACGCAACGCCCAACAACTCATTCTTACCACGTAGAATAGAGTGATGGAAGTCACCCATAAACTCCAACCAAGCCAGGGGGCGACCTATATACTATTTGAAAAAATTGAAGGCCAAGGAACAGTACTAGAACAAGTAGTTGTTATAGTCAAGCAGCTATTGGAAGGACCTATCTACGAAGTGGTTATTCAGGAATTCATTGAGAATGAAGAAGTAGCACAGAGACAAGTCGAAGAAGCTTGAGCCAAGATCGAGACCTTTGAGGCAAAGTTACCCAGACCTAAGTGACTTGGGATGAGTCACATGTGAGTGTTGGGGGGTTGTTGGCCCTTGACCAAGTTTTGAGGAACACTTGGTCATATTTGACCATTTTGGGGACTTCGATAGCCTGTCAAATATGGAGCGCAAGGCAAAGCGGATATCGTGGAAGATAGACCCCCTTTTTGCGTCCTTTTTGGGTTTTGGGGGATAATGTAACAAGACCGGGATGTCAGCCCATGGGTTTACCCATTTTTAGGCCCCTTTTTGTAATATATAAGTAGAATTCTAAGCTATGTAAGAAGGGACCTTTTTTTAGAACACTTGAGAAGTGGCTTAGTGCTAAGAGATGATCTATGTGATATACTTGCAGAGCAGAGTGAAAGTATTGTAAGTACTGAGTTCATGGATTGTAAGAAGGTTTTATGCTTAGAGCTACTCGGGGAAGGAGGATCTAGTGAGCTGCGCAGATCTCCTGTCCTACGCGGGGTAGGTTTTGAGGCTCTGTGCTTGTAACCGATTGGCCAACAATAATAGAGAAGAAGATTTGGTGGACATAGCCCCAGGGTGGGGGTGAACCACGTAAATATGTGTGTCATGCTTTGTGTTGTTACTTACATGTGTTTTCCCTCTCTTGCTAAGTTTTATGACATGTTTAGAGAGATTTACTTATGCTTTGTGCTTATTAGATGTGTGTAGATGATAGATTTGATGTGTATGAAGTTGCTAAGTGCTTGGTCTACCAAATTTGATCTATTGTATGCTGCTAAGTGTTGAATCATCTTAGAGCTAAGTATATACTGCGATGCTTTGTGTTATCTGCAGAGTGAGATAAGGGTTAATTCTAGGTGAACAATTGATGCTAAGTGTTTTGTTAAGTGTGTAATCACAAATCTGGATCCCAGCTAAGGTTGTAGACACCTGAGTCCTGTAATCACCCCTGCCTCTACCTTGAGTGAGACTTCATCTGCTTTGCAGGTGTTGCCGAAAGGGCTGGTAGTTAGGGTTTTGTTTGTTCATTGTTGTAGCGTTGAACCCTGGGTCTACCCCTGTGCCAACATATCTGCAGAGACTTGTAACCTGGGAGTGATTGTTCTCGATCCAACTGACTTGAAACCTTGTCTTCCCTACTACGTTGCATTTCAGATAGTAGTTTCTTACACCAAAAAATATTTTACTCGGAATATCTTACGCGCAGTGGTTGATGAGGGCACCTCGACTTGCATGATGTCATTGGTGTGTTGGAAGTCCATTGGTCAGCCCATTTTGTCTCCGTCACCTACATTTCTTATGGCATTCGACGATCGTTTCTTCAAACCACATGGAATCATTCCTTCTTTCCTCATGCAACTAGGAGGGAAGACCGTGTGCGTCGAAGTTGAAGTGGTCAATGCGCCTCCTGAATACAAATTTTTTTAGGAAGGATTTGGACCTATGAAGTGTGTGTAGCGGTTGCTACAGTATTTCAACTATTGTTGTTTCCACATGAGGGTTGAATCGTGACAATTGACCAGTTGTCCTTTTCCCATCCTGACCCTTAATCGCAGGCATCCACGGTCCCGATGATTGATAATCCTCAGCCCAGTATTGTCAACATAGGATTTGGTTTGTGTCCATTTTTTATGGGTACTTTCGATTACCCACCTCATTCTAGTGATGTCAAGCTTATATCGGCTTCCCCCGACCAACCTAGGGCTGAAATTTTCAAAAGGTCATCGTTTCGAATGACTTACTTTCATGATCCATGGACTCTTCCTTCCCCATCGACCTCGATGGAAGGGACAGGGAATTCTGGCATGGTCATGCCCTTATCCATGACAGAAGTTGCGTACAACATTGTCTAGCAAGCTTCGGTCGACCCCGATCTGACTCCCACACAGGAGTTAGATCCAGTTCTCAAGCCTATTTGGGCTCAAGGTTACCTTTCCACTACAGATTCTTTAGATCTGGTCTTACCCTCAGATGAGGCGATTCTTGAGGCATTGACCGGTCCAGACAGACCTTGGGATGATCTCCATCACAGATCTTACTTCCTCCCAGAGTTAAGAAGAATAGAAGAAGTTGAATTTGTGTTCACTATGATTGGAGATAGGTCTTGTCTTATTAATCCTCTGGCTATGCAAGCAGCTTACGTCGAGGGTAATATGGCGAGTATTGTTGAAATGATCCCAATAGATATCTGCAGAACCCCTGGCGTCATGGAGAATGTTTTCGTCATAGTGGACTACTCCCCCGAAGAGATTCAAATTTATACAGAGTTGTTTAAATAATGTTGCGATGTTTTTTTCTGGTATTACGAGGAAATTCCAGGCATAGACCCAAGAATTGTCGAACATGAGATAACGACTTATCCTGACGCCAAGCCCGTCTAAAAAAATATTCATCTGGTGAATCCTCGAAAAGAGGCAACCATTTAGGTTGAAGTAGAGAAACTGCTTAAAGCAGGTTTTATCTACCCCATGTAGTTAACGGAATGGGTGTCAAACCCCATTCTGGTTAACAAAAAACAAGGTACGATTTGTGTGTACATGGACTTTTGTGACTTGAAAAAGGCATGTCCGAAAGATGATTTTCCCACCCCATTCATCGATCAGATTGTCGATGAATGCACAGGATATGAGGTCTTTTCATTCATGGATGGTTTTTCTGGATATAACCAAATTCATATCAAACCCGAAGACCAGCATAAAACAACTTTTATCTTTCCTTGGGGCACATTTTCTTCTCGTAAGATGCCTTTTGGCCTGAAGAGTGTTGGAGCCACTTTTCAATGCGCCATGTATTTTTATTTCCATGAACTTAGACATATAGTCAAGGCTTATCTTTATGATCTCGCATCACGCTCTCGCAAGAGATATGATCATCACGCACACCTCCGACTAATCTTTGAACAATGTCGCTACTATCAGATTCGCTTGAATCCTAACAAATGAAGTTTTTGCATGACCTCGGGTCATCTCTTAGGTTTCATTATTTCGAAAATAGGGATCATGGTCGATCCTCTTAAGTTTGAGGTGATAGTTCAGTTGCCTCCCCCATGCACAATACCCCAGCTTCAGAGCTTACAGGAGAAAGCGAACTTTCTTCGACGTTTTGTCGCAAATTACACTGAGATCACTAAAGGGTTCATGCATTTATTGAAAAAGGGAGTCCCTTTATGTTGGGATGAAGCCGCTCAATGCTCCTTTGAAGCATTGAAATGCACCCTCACATATTCCCCACTGTTCTGACCTCTTGGTTATAACAGAGATTTCTTGTTGTACTTGGCCACTGCAGAGTCGACCATCGGCATGGTCTTGGTTCAGGAAGACAATCTAATCGAGCAACATGTTATTTATTACTTGAGTTGAGGCTTGGTTGGGTCTGAACTCAAATATTCCCATGTTGAGAAGCTTTATTTGGCAGCAGTGCATGTTTTCTAGTGGCTCCATCATTACATTTTTCTTCCTAAGACCATCGTCGTTCTCATCATGAATCCATTCCAATACGTGTTGACATGACGGGTCATTGGCAGAAATTTCAGCAGATGGATTGTAATCCTCCTAGAATTTGACTTGGATTTTGTTTCCGTGAAATCCAAAAAGTCGTTGGTCTTTGTGGAACTTATTTTCGAACTTTCGGTCAAATCTAGTGATGACACACCCGAAGAATCACCTATCAAAGGAGATCTTTTCTGATCGTATCTTCGGACCCCTAGTATGGATATATACTAGTCCATCTCTAGACTTTGAAGTGCCCTACTTATGCTTCCTTTGACGAGATTCAACAAATTCTCCATCGGGCACAAAACTATCTCATACTCGATGACACTTTGTATCGTCGTGGCATAGATTACATTCTTTTTCGGTGCCTTATACATGAGGAAGCAGTGCTCGTTCTGAATGAATGCCACACTAGAGCCTATGTTAATTTTGGCCTATGTTAATCTTGGCCTATGTTAATTTTGGCCTATGCCACACTAGATCCTATGAGGAAGCAGTGTCGGTTAATTTTGGCCTATGTTAATCAAGTATTGCATTGAGTCTATCAAGAAGCTCCACCCATGTCAGGTCTTCTCCCAGAAGATGCAGGAACATCCTACTCCCATGTTTCCTGTCATCATTGTTGGTCCCTTCACTAAGTGGGGGATTGATTTTACTACATGTCACCCAGCTTCAACCAGGGGGAATCGTTATATCATCGTAGCAATAGAATACTTTACAAAGTGGGTCAAGGCTATGCCAATGTTTAACAATGATGGAGAAACAAGGGCTCTCTTCATTTTTAACCAGATAGTAGCAAGGTTCGGCATCCCGAAGGAGATTGTCACTGACCATGGCAGTAACTTCCATACAAAATGATGTCTGAGTTAGCATCAAATCTTGGGTTGAGGCAATAACATTCATCACCCTACTACCCACAAGAATATGGTTAGGTGGAAGCTGTGAATAAGTCTCTCAAGACTATTCTTTAGCGAATGATCAATTCTGCCAAGTCAAATTGGCAATTTATGTTGTACTCAGAATTATGGGCCTACCAAACATCTATAAAGACTGCCATCGAGTTCTCACCTTTTCAACTTGTATATGGGTTGGAGGTAGTCTTTCATATTGAGTGCCAGACCCCATCTTTAAAGTTGGTAGTAGAGTTACTGCCAGACACTTCACTGCTTGAGGAACAACTATTAAATCTCGAGCAGCTCGATGAGAAATGTCGTGATGCGGCCTCAGCCAATGAGGCTCATAAGAAATGATTCAAGTGTCAATATGAGAAGTTTGTTCATCCTTGAATTTTTTTCAAAGGGGCTCTTGTCCTAGTCTACGATCAAGAAAAAGATCCCTTGGGGGCAGGCAATTTCAAACCCATGTGGTTCAGACCTTTCATCGTGAAAGAGGTCTTAAAGAAGGGCGCTTACCGTCTGGTTTAATTTGAGGGAAATTCCTTGGTGGAGCCTAGAAATGGGATCTACCTCAAGAAGTATTACTCTTAGGTTGGTCGCCTAGGTGACTTCTTATACATATGTATAGTTCTTATACATTTTTTTTTCTTTTTTGTTTTATGGGCGTGTAGTTATTTATGTCTTCCTTTTTACTCTGGCAAATGTCAATTGAATCAGAGGTGTTATTTGAGTTCATGGACGGCACTATCCGACACACTCGGAGGCTTTATTCCGTAGCTTGGGTGATTTTCACACCCAGAGGCCAGTTTCTATCTTCCAGAGGTATCTGTCTAGGTGACGCCACAAATAATGTCGTTGATTACATCGTAGTGATAGAGTTTCTTTGTGACGCTTTGTTGCATGGAATTTCCTACCTCCGGATCTACTTAGATGCTCAACTAGTTGTGTCCCGGTTAAATGGAGTTTACCGCATATATGATCCTACTCTACATCGACATTTCATTATGGTATGTCTCTTAGAACTTTACTTTGATTACATTACGTATATCCATGTTCCTAGGAGATTAAAGCAAATAATAGATACTCTAGGTAATCAAGTATTAGATTGGCATGTTGCACACACATACACGTCTACATACATTTGTAAAAATGTGATCCATAAGATGAATAAATATGT
>SNQJ01S0008004.1:382911-394923 GCA_010110895.2 Picea sitchensis | reverse complement strand
TGTTGCTTCATGGCTTCATTCAAAGCTTCAAGTTTCAACCAACACTTAGATTCTACATGCCCAAGTCCACCACAAAAACTACAGGTGTCATTTGACTTCTTCTACTTTGTCTTGGAGGAAGACTCACCAGACTTATGGAGGAAAAGGTTTTGTTTTCTTCTGAGGCTTGGAGGTAAACTCACCAGCTGGAGCAAAATATTTCTTCTTCTTATATCGAGTCTTGTGCTTAATTTTGGTGTTCTAAGACACAAGAGCCTTATTGTTAGAACCATAAATAGCATCTAATTGAGTAAGCTTAGATTGTTCTCTAGTAAGACGCTCACAGAAAATCTCAAAGGAAGGCATTTTAAACTCACTTCCTAGTGCATCCATAGTAGAATAAAATGTAGAAGAAAATACATGATAAAGACCTTTTAGCTTGGATAAAATCAAGAAGATGCACTCTTCTTCTGATTTAGTTTTTCTGCACCCTTTTAGCTGCGCCACTAGTAACTTGAATTTGGTAATATAGTCTTCAATGAGTGCATGCTCATCCGATACTAGTGATGACAACTCCGCCTCCAATTGTAGGGCTCGAAATTCATTGATTTTTCCAAATAAGGATTCCAACTTGTCCCAACTTGCTTTTGAAGTTTTACAATCAACTATGTGGAACAACGAGCTATCTAACACATGCAAACCGATTAGGCCCATGGATTCATCAATTTTATTTCGATAGGCGAACCTCTCAATTTCCTTGGTGAAAACAGGTTGAGCCTCCAAGGCCCTTTTGATTGCAACAATTGTTGCATTTTAAGTTTCTATGTGTGATAGTTATGGGGAGTTAGGAGTTCAACAATCCTTAACTCCTCCATTTACAATAAAGAGTACAATAAAACACTAGATCTCTAGGTGTATTATCTCAAAAGGGAATGGAAACCTAGGCTCTAAACAAAGAGCTCTAAAAATATTTACAATATACAAATTAATAATATTTGGATATTTGGATAGAGGCAATTTTAAATGTTGCTAGGTTCAAAAAAATATCTCTAGGCACAAAGAAAGCCAAAAAAAATACAGAATATGCCTATCTTTTCTGCTGACAATGGATCTGTAGTGAAAGGATTTAGACTAGATTTTTAAATGCAAAAAAAAACAATTGCAAAGAAAATCGGATTAGAATAAACCCTTGATGTTGAAGTCCAGTGATCTCTTATAACTTTAAAGCCACCGACTGGATGATCTAGACAAGCTGAGCACTTTGCTACTCCTTCCATTTCCTCTCGAAATTTGTGGATAGAATCCACCAGAGCGACCAGACGAGATAGACCTTTGTTGGATGAATTTGATCTTTGTGAGACGAGTTGGGCGTGCTAGCATGTTGGACAATGACACCAACACACTCCACAACAAGATTTCCCACGCACCCTATGACGACTCAGGGAAGGGCGTAGCGATTTCAGTGGACGTTAGGCAAGTGCTCTTCAGTATCTCTCTCCCTGCCAATGCTTGCAAATTTACCATGTGATCCTTCGATAGATTTGTGGATAGACAACTGGGTGCATTGTTGGGCGATTTGCTTCTCAAGCTGGGCGATTTTGCTGCTCCTGAGACTGCCGATTTTGCTGCTACTGAGATTGTCGTCCAACGGAGCAACGCTTTTAGAAGGGGCCTGCGCGGGTGAGCTAGGTGAGTGTTGGACGAGCTGAGCGAGCAGGGCGCTTTGCTGGGCACGCTTTTAATTCTAGTGATAGTCATTGTAGAGGAGGGACATCCCAGGACTATATGCGACCAATAAAAAACAGAACCAAGACCAAAGGACTCACCAATAGATGTGCACAGGAAACCCTGGAGGTCGAATATGAAAGGCACAACAACAAGACAACTCACCAAGAGATGTGCATAGGAAACCTTCGAGGTTGGAGAGGAAAGTAACATAAACCACACAATTTACAAATAGAGTGTCGCCTTTCAATCTGGAATGAGGTGCCTTCTTGTTGCTAGTAAACAATGAAATTATGTGCCTACGCGGGACATAAATCTTGGATTTCGAATGGAGCGGCTAGCCAATTTGCAAACAGCTGTTACCTGTCGATCTAGGATGAGGCGTGATGGATTAAAGAGAAAGGTGCTGGTGTGAGAAGATAGCGGGCTTTTAGCGAAGACGACAAGGTTTAGGAGAGAGAAACTAGTTAAAAAAAAAAACAGTGCCCTACAAACCCTAACAAGGGACAATCATGAAAAATAAACAGCATGGAGATCTTTCAAACAAATATGAGAAGGGGTTTTACAGAAATCGCTTTGATACCATGTAGATATTCAGAAAAGACAAAATCACAGGCTCAAGGAAATAACTGCAAACCAACAACCTTCTACAAAGAAAGAGAGATTGATCTAATTGATCTGTTTGCTCATTGCATTGAAGAGCTCCTCTATTTATAATAGGCTGAGAGGAGACATCATTGATGAAGGTAGATGGATAACTCTCTCATGAAGTAATGAGACAAATAGATGGATGATCAATTTACCCACTCAATAATAAGTCAAAAAAACCCATAATGATTATACATCAACAACAACAACAACAACAAAAAAAAAAAAAAAAGATGATATGGCCTACCTATCCTAAATAAACTTACCTATCCTAAATAAACTTATACATGAACAATAAGTTTGGTATGCATAATAAGTTTGGTATGCATATTAGCGATCCGCAAAGTCGTTCTATTTAATCTATTCACTCAAAACTTCCTATTTCATATATTCACTCGAAGGAATTCCATAGCGAATTGGGTGGTAAGATTTCCCTAGAACGCATTTGTATATGTAGAAGGCCTTCGTTTGAAGGCATTTCAGAACTAGAACGAGTTCTTACATGGAAGGAGTTCAGTCTAACTTATCTATATATATATATAAAATTGTGTTGAAGGCATTAGTTAATTTTTGGAATGAAAGATTGATTGTATATAGATTGTTAAATATTGTCAACATATTATGTATATATAATTGTATATAATTGTGTGGAAGGCCTTTACTAATTTTTAAAAGTAAATATCAGTTTTATATATTAATTAAGAAGAGAGGCTTATACTTGTTGGAAATGGATATATTTAATAGTTTTTTTAGTTTTTAATCAATATTCTATGAATATGATTAAATATGAATAGAATATTCTTAGTCGTCACATAAAATGAAAGATTGAGATTTCCAGCATTTTTGTTTTTATAAATACATAAATTTATGTGTTTAATTTTTCACATTATCAATTAAATTATTAGCTGATTCCACTTTTAAATGATTAGCAAAGATTCCATTTAGTTATGATTAACTTAGTATACTATCTAAAATCTAAAATTTGAATTAGTTTCAATTAACGAAACAAAGCTATACGCTCGATTGGGAGGCGTTTCAGATTTCATCTCCTCTCCAAGAGGAAAGACTAAAGCTGCAATCCTCGGACAAGGCGAACATCTGCGATTGGTTTTGATTTTTGAGATATTGATTACATTGTCTGCTAAAATGGCAAAGCCCATTGTGCTGTATTCGTTCCCACCACAATAATGGACAAGTCAGGGCTATATTGAATGCAGGAATTCCAAACTGCTTAACCTCCCTCCGTCAATCCGTTCCTTGCGACTTCAAGACTGGGCAGATTCTGCAAGTTTGGTAGTCATTCCGGTGGTAGCCATTCTGGCTGGTTTGCATTGAGGTTGCACCAAGCAAGCGACAACCCTTCTAGATTATACAGCTTGAGATCAGGCAAAGGACCCAGAGAAAATGGTCTATAGGCAAGCCAGAGGAAGTGCAGGTTGGTCAGTTTCGAACTGAGCTATGGAATCGTGATTTCGGACAGCTTATCGGACATGAAATTATCGGATCTATTGCCAAGCGCGTTCAATTTGATATCTTGGCAGGGGATGGTGGACGACTATTGTTTCAGAGAAGCATGGTAATTGAGAGAATTTGTATTTTTTTTTTTCAATTTAAACAAGACATATATATATATATATGGGGGGTGGAAGAATACATGAAAGTAGAAATGGAAGAATGCATGAAAGCCTTGGGCGCGCTGCTACAACCACTCCTCCAATACCGCTGTTGAAAATTTTGATGCCTAAACCAATGTGCCTTTGATACATGGGTTAGGGTTTCCAAAAACTATTAAAATCTTTAAAATATTTAATATTGAGATATAAAAACAATCAAGACATAAAAAAATTTATGTGTATGTTTTTTTAAATATAATTATTATTAGTATTTTAAATTAATGAAAAATAGTTGAAAATTATGTAATATGAATTTTTTGATATTATTATATTTTTTTATTATAATAAAATCAATATAATAAATTATATATATATAATTTTTAAACAATGTAAATAAAATATTTTATTTTTTTAATTGTATTTTAATAATAAATTTTATTTTAAATGTTGTAGATATAAATTTAATGTACTTGTTATTTTAAAAATATTTTATTAATATAAATAAAAATATTTTTTTTATTTTTTTTAATATTATTTATTTTAAAATTAATAATACTTATTAACTTATATCAACCACTTTTATAAAAGTGGTTATTACTAATTATATTAATTTTGGGGATATTTTACATGACAAGTTTTAAGATATTTTTTTTTTATTGTTATTTGTTTTTACTGTTATTCCATTTTGATCATTCACAATCTTGGTTTGAACCTGTGACTTTTTAAGAAGAAACATATGTTCTTAACCATTAGACCATTCAAGCTATAAATATATTACTAATTATACTTTACCGTGATTATCACACCAAAAATGTAGAACATAATATACTTTATTAAAAATCAATAACTTTATTAATATATATATATATATATATTCCCCTGAATTTGTGGTGTACATATTCGCACGAACATCTTTATTCGTGTTAATTTACTTCCACCAGAATTTCCAATCCTAAGTTTAACTTGTTGTTTTCTGGTTTAGTAAATTGTTTAATATGTTCATGTGAAACATTTCTTGTGTTTCTTTTATTTCAATGTGTTTTTTGTTTTGCCCCCATAGTGAGACACATTAACCTGATTTTACTCATTGGTTAAAGTTTTCATGCTAAATGAAGAAGATGGAGATGTGTTGTCGGGATTCCAAGTGGAGGTATCATAGAAATATTCAATCAGGGAAGTTGCAAGATAACATATGGGTTGTGGAGGCAACTTGCCAAATTGAGAAAAGGGGAGAGACTTTGTCCAGAATTCAAGGGGTTTGGTTAAGTGAAACAAATAGGTTGAGATTGCAATGGGGCGATTCAACAAGACCAAGAGGAGTTATACATGATGATTTTACCCATACTGAGACACATTAACATGATGTTTTGCTCCATAGTGAGACACATTAAACATGATTTTACCCATTGGATACATTCTTTCTGCTAAATGAAGAAGATGGAGATGTGTTGTCGAGATTCCAAGTGGAGGTGTCATAGAAATACTCAATCAGGGAAGTTGCAAGACAATATATGGCTTGTGGAGGCAACTTTCCAAATTGAGGCAAGGGGAGAGACCTTGTATAGAACTGAAGGGGTTCGGTTAAGTGAAACAAATAGGTTGAGATTGCAATGGGCGACTCAACAATACCAAGAGGAGTTATACAAGATGACGATGGAGTAGAGAAAAAATACTTTGTTGGATGTGGAAACATACATTCTCTAGCAATGAACATGGCAACTAGACTGATCACCCAACCAATTTGGAGCATAAGAGGATCTAATTTAAATGATGTACACAAATAAAAAAGTCACAGTATCGAATCCATTAAGGGTCAAGAGTATCCAACACTTGGGTACACTTAGTAGGACATCCTAAGGAGATTTTCCCTTAACGACATCGGTTGGGGAAGCAACAATGATTGAGTGGTGACAAGATTCGAGGATGGGAAGAGATGACATGGATGTCAACAGATGTTTCTAGGGATGAAAAATACTTGGAGTGGCGGAGGATGTAAGGTCTCCCATGACACCCACCGAGCACACGCACTCCATGGGAAGATTCGACGATGGACGAATGAAGAGCTCATGGAAGGGAGTGATTGGTTGGGTGAACGAAGACGTTTTGGTGTGGTAAAGAGAATCTTGGGTGCATGATGGTGATGCATAAAACCAAGGGGGCACACACCTTACTTTCCTTAGAATGATTGAAGGAGACTTGGGTTGCATTTGAGAAAGGGCGGGGCGACTTGGGAGCATGCCCAAGGAGTAGACTTATATTTCCTCAACAATATGGGTTCATCGGAGAGTTCATATGAGCCCATCGACACACCCACGAGAAGTCCCGATGATCAGTGAAAAGTGCACACAAGGAAAAGGGTGCACACCGAAGGATGGTGTGCAACGGTCTAAGAGACAAACAGTTGATGGGTGTGCAGGCTTTGAATGGGCCCGACAAACCCAAGAGACAAAACATTTCACACAAATGACCCTTTGAGTTCCTATAAGAGTAAGGGTGGACGACCAAGAGGAAGCATAACATATTTTGGCAAGAGATTTGGAGAGAAAGTCTAAGGAAAGTATACCATAATGAACTAAGGCAGAGTTGCCAAGATGGAAGACAAGTAGCCAATAGTTGGATGTTTTGGAAGGTTTTGGGGATGTCTAAAAATGCAAGTCTATGGAGGAATGCGTGAAGAAGAACCAAAATCCATGTTAGCTTGGTGAAAGTGTGCGAAAAGAAAACAACAACAAGATTGTGGTTGTGGGAACATGTGAGGTGCACCGCAGGTGGTTGCAGAGACGATTGCGACATAGAGTCTTTTGGTAACAAATATGTTCGTTAGTGTCTTGGTGAGGTTGGGAGGGTCGTTTGACTCTACCCTATTGAAAATCGACCTGGTAGAGCTCATTTTTAATTATTTCGCAATAATAAAGACTTAGTCGAGTGTTAGGCATAGTTTGTGCCACCCAAACTATTTTCGTGTTTGTCTTTGTTTTTGTTCCACATTTGTTCTCTTGTTAATGGATGCATGCTTAAATAAGACTAAGTGTTAAGATATGTTAAAAATTGTCTAAGTAAGTAATATTTTCACTAGATTAGGAGTGTGACCCATCAATAGCCTAGAACGAAGTATGGGTATGTTGTAGGTGAAGAGGCGTAGTCCAGACGAAGTAATCTTGGTGTGCCAAAGAAAAAAAAATCGTCGTGATGTCACATGCTTTCAGGTGAACGATTGCAATATAAGTTTCAGTATCCTATGGGGTCATGACACTAACCAATTCAATGTCTTTTGACTGAGGTCTAATCGATTGTGGTTTTTTCATTCTTAGATTATACATAAGTTTTGAGTTTTAATCATTGAACATGCTCAAATGAAATTTTTTTCAAGCATAGATAACCTAAGTTTTTAAGTTTTAATATTAGATAACTAAAACATCTATTCATTGAGTTCATTAAATTAAATTCAGTGGAATAAATACATGTGATGTCTTATACTGGATGTGAAGTGCAATGTTGCCCCCTATTTGTTTTTGAACGATCTTGTAACCAAATTTGTAAAAAAATTTACAATTATCAACATTCTATTGAGAAATCTTTATTTGATGTCTCCTTTATTAGTCAACCTTCGTTTTACATCTCCATGTTATCTCCTAATACAGTTTAGGAGCTTCCTCCTCTGTATATACCGCAACCAAACTATCTCTATAACTCTATATAAATTGCATATATGGTTGTGCATACAATAAAAACCCATATCTATAGTTCCTTGTAAACCATCCATGAATGAAATTTCATCGTTTCCATCTCTCTCTCCCATGGGTTGCGATATCTCTAACAATAATGTGGACCACTGATTCAATCTGGGCTACCATGAGGTGAGTGGAGTTGGATGCATGCATAGTGAATGCATATTCAGATCTTAACCACTCCAATGATATACATGTGTATACCATATGAAGTGGATTACTCAACCTTTTTTTAGATGAGGAGAGTTTTGACCCTTTTTAAAGAACTAATTACATTGCAACTCTTTTGATTCTAAATTCATGGTAATGGTAATGATATGTTTTGATTGCAAATTCTTGTACATGATAACCATATACATTCCATTATCATTGTCGTTATCATCCATTTTGGATATTAAAATTTTCTTTTATTAGTAATTCCAATAATGGATAGTTTTACCTTTTCCTTCCATATTTCAATTATTATATTGTAAATTATGTGTGAAATAGAGACATGAAAAAAATTACAAAATTAAAAAATTCAAATAGAGAACAAAAAGAAATTAATAATTACAAAATCTACACCAAATAAACTAATTCAAGATAAATATTAATAAAATAGAAAAGAGATAAAGTAAATGAAGATTGTATAAAACCAAAATAATGTCATTTGAGTCAAATACCATGCTCTTTTAAAATAGGAGGATACAATTGTATTGTACTTATTCATATTGTTATGGATAAACGTACATTATCAAATTTATTGATTTGATATCTAATCTTGTCAAAGTTTTAAAAAATTAATATCCATTTGATATGTGGATGACTTTTTGAGCATATATTTTGATTTAAAGACAAAAGTTCTTCATTGTATAGTAATATGTTAACGTTTGTAACTATTAAGTTTATTAATTTTGTGTGATGATCTTCCCTTCAATGGCATAAGAAAAGTCGTAGAGCTCGTGGGTGAGGGAGTGAGATGTTAAGAAACTCCGTGACTAAAAGTCACTGGTTGAGGACACCTCAAATCCAACCATGTTAAGGGTTGGTGTCATGCACTGTTTATGATTAAAAAAAAAAATGGCATAAGAAAATCATGTATCCTTACTAATTTTTAAGTTGTTGGCACTTAAAATTCATTAATTTTATTTTTGTTTCACATAATTATTATAATTTTCTCAATAATTTAACATACAACATTCTAATTTCAAAAGTTAATGTTAAGTTCAAACCTATATGGACTTATTTTTTATTTAACACATCTCATTTCAATTTTATTAACTACTTATTTTATAAAATACATAATAATTGATTAACCATTTATTTCAGAAAATTTGTATTGCTATTATAAATATATTTTAAGTAATTTTAATAAATAAGATTTGCAATTCAAATGCATAAATTGAAATATATGCACCAAAACCTTTTCAATAAAAACATTGCCACTGCACTTATTATTCAAAAACCATGATAATTAATATTTTCTATTAAGAATAATTTTAAATATTTCTATTAACTACCATAAAATAAAATTATATTTACTCTATAAAAATTTATATCAAAATTATAGAATAATCTAAAATATATTAAACTGACTAATAAAACTGTTCCACGACATTGAGGTTGGAATTTCAAATCTCAACAATCGATCAAATTTGACAGTTTCCACAAATTATATACCTGTTTTAACATATTTAACGTATTTGACAGTGAAATCACCCAGTGACGAGCTATTTGCCCATCAAATTCCATCCCTACACAACACAGTATCAAATGGGACGACTTTCCAACTATAAACAATACCAACATGTTTCAATGATTCATCGAACTCGACGACAAAATTCTTAAAGAGGAGCTGCATGTGGTGCCATAAACATTAACATATAAAAATATTTAATGTCATAAACATTAACATATAAAAAAAATTAATTATATTAATTAACTTATATTTTTAGGTGAATAGTAATTTCAGCATCTTTTTATTTATTATGTATCTCTCAATTTGGAGTTTTTCTTCGGGGAAAACCGCGTGTCTCCCTAAACCCTAATTGTTTAGGCAAGCAACGTGCCTCCGTATTTCTACATGTTCACAATCCAGGTACCATTCTCGCTCTCGCCGTGCATACTTAAACGCACTATTTTAATTTAATGTGTTAGTTGGTAGATACATACTGCAGCCCTGATGCTCATCGAGTTATAGTTTCATAAATTTAAACATTCGGATTTTTTGGAGTTTTTACAGGCATATTATTTCATCAACTTTTAATGAAATTTTGTTTGAATTTTATATTTAAGTGATTGAATGTATACAATTCATGTGTTTAGAAATTTATTATGATATTGAATCCACTTATATATTCAAAAATGCAATTAAACAACAAAATACTAGAACACATATAATATATGTGTTATAGTATAACACATATATGTGTTTAGAAATTTATTATGATATTGAATCCACTTATATATTCAAAAATGCAATTAAACAACAGAATACTAGAACACATATAATATATGTGTTATAGTATAACACATATATTATATGTGTTATACTATAATTAAATCCTGGCATATTATTTCATCAATTGTTAATGAAATCTTGTTTAAATTTTATATTTAAGTGATTGAGTGTATGCAATTCACGTGTCTAGAGATTTAATAGGATGCTGAATCCACTTATATATTCAAAAATGTAATTAAACAACAGAAAACTATAACACATATAATATATGTGTTATAGTATAACACATATATTATATATTTTTATAAGTTTAAACATTCTAATTTTTTGGAGTTTTTAGTTGCATATTATTTCATTAATTTTTAATGAAATCTTGTCTAAATTTTATATTTAAGTGATTGCTTGTATACAATTCATGTATCTAGAGATTTATTAAGATGATGAATCCACTTATATATTCAAAAATGCAATTAAACAACATAAAACTATAACACATATAATGAATGTGTTATAGTATAACACATATATTATGTGTTATACTATAACATATATATTATATGTGTTATACTATAATGAAATCCTGGCATATTATTTCATCAATTTTTAATGAAATCCTGTTTTAATGAAATCTTTTCGAATTTTATGTTTAAGTGATTGAGTATATACAATTCATGTATCTATATATTTATTAGGATATTGAATCCAATTGTATATTCAAAAATACAATTAAACAACAGAAAACTATAACACATATATTATATGTGTTATAGTATAACAGATATATAACACATATAATATATGTGTTATACTATATTATATGTGTTATAGTATAACATAGTGTTATATTATATGTGTTATACTATAACAGAGTGTTATATTATATGTGTTATACTATAACACAGTGTTATATTATATGTGTTATACTATAACACATATATATGTGCGGTTTCATCTAGATCTATTTCACCAAACTCAGGTGAAAAATTTTAAAAATCGAATGTTTAGACAAACCCTTATCTTTCTATTGACGAATGATATGAACTAAACTGATTATGATTGATTGCAACCAGGATATAATTTGACAGGTAAGTTGTTGGTCACGACCTGATTTGCCTATGGTTAAGAAATATTTCTCATAAGTTTAAACATTCGAATTTTTTCGAGTTTTTACTGGCATATTATTTCATCAATTTTTAATGAAATCCTGGTTTAATGAAATCTTGTCTGAATTTTATATTTAAGTGATTGAATGTATACAATTCATGTAATCCACTTATATATTCAAAAATGCAATTAAACAACAAAAAATTATAACACATATATTATATGTGTGTTATAGTATAACACATATAATTACGCCGATAGGCGTCCCCCCTATCAGACTTGCATGATTAATCATGTTTTTAATTACTAAATTTAATCTAATGGTCAGGAAATCAAGATACTGGCATATTCTTCGTCTTACATCCAAATCAATGAATAAGATTGCAAGAACTAACTCCCTTGCATTTATAAAATCATGCGTTTATCATGTTTACTTTCTCACTTTTACAAAACATAATTAAAAAATTACTAGATCAACTTATCAATTGCCACGATTCATGATTTAGTAAATGCAAACAAAATTACTTCAATTTAACATTTAGCTCTTTAGTTTTAACATTTACCCAGCATCAATTATCTCTTCATGTCCGCCAGGTTTGGCTGCGCGTGGCAATCTCCCACTTACGTTTTATATTTACTTGGAATCTCCCATAACTGTATGGATCACTCTACTGGAAGAGCGTGGCAATCTCCCACTTACGTTTCATATGGATGCGCATGGCAATGGAATATGGATCACAGGTGTTATTTACTTGAAATGGATGCGCATGGCAAT
>SNQJ01S0008004.1:358057-374076 GCA_010110895.2 Picea sitchensis | reverse complement strand
GTAATTACTAAATAATATTTAATAATTTATTATTATTTAATAATTAAATTATTATTTATTATTATTTAAGTATTATTATTAAATTATTTAATTTTTTTATGAATATTAACTAAATTTTTAATTATTTTATTTTAAATAATAATAAAGTAATTACTAAATAATATTTAAATATTACATTTAAATTGTATCAAAATATGTTCATGGTTGTGGCGATGCATGCTGGTCGTCAACTAGCAACAACCACATTAATGTAAAAAGTGGTTGATATACGCCATTAATTAAAAAAAAGTCAAAAAATGGCGTCTATCGGCGTATATCAACCACTTTTTATATTAATGTGGTTGTTGCTAGTATATATTATATGTGTGTTATAGTATAACACATGTACCTTATAGTATAACACATATAATATATGTGTTATACTATAACACCCATATAATATATGTGTTATAGTATAACACATATATTATATGTGTTATAATTTTTTGTTGTTTAATTGCATTTTTTAATATATAAGTGGATTCAGCATTTTAATAAATCTCTAAATACATGAATTGTATACACTCAATTACTTAAATATAAAATTCACACAAAATTTCATTAAAACAGGATTTCATTAAAAATTGATAAAATATATGTTTTATAATATAACACATATATTAAATGTGTTCCACTATAACACATAATATTATATGTATTATAGTATAATACATATAATATATATGTTTGGTTTCATCTAGAATCGAATGTTTAGACAAACCCACACATAATATTATATGTATTATAGTATAATACATATAATATATATGTTTGGTTTCATCTAGAATCGAATGTTTAGACAAACCCATATCTTCCTATTAACCAATGATATGAACTAATTGCAACTAGGATATAATTTGACAGGTAAGTTGTTGGTCACAGCCTGATTTGCCTGTGGTTAAGAAATATTTACCACCGTCCACATCCTCTTTTAAAACTGCGAAAACGAGTAATCGAGTTCTCAAATCCGTTAAAACCCTGGCTGCAACCCTTTAGCCGTTAAAACCCTGGCTGCAACCCTATAGTGGTCATGCCATCTTTATTTTAATACTGGGGAAAGAGGATATTGTCCCTTGGTTTTTAGCTTTACGTTTATGAACACCGGAACGATTATTGATTATCTAAAATTTCGTAAAAAATGTGAAGATCTTTCAACAGCTTCCACATAATAACATCGTGGACGAAGACTAATTTGGCATTCTGGATGAGGAATGTTGTTAATATAAGCAAAACACTGGAGGCTAAAAATAAGATAACGATGTTTAATCATCCTGATTATAGTATAGCACATATATTATATGTGTTATAGTATAATATGTGTTATAGTATAACACATATATATTATATGTGTGGTTTCATCTAGATCTGTTTTACTAGATTCAGGTGAAAAAATTTAAAAATCGAATGTTTAGACAAAATTCTATCTTTTTATTGATCAATGATATGAACTAAACTGATTATAATTAATTGCAACCAGGATATAATTTGACAGGTAAGTTGTTGGTTACAACCTGATTTGCCTGTGGTTAAGAAATATTTACCATAAGTTTAAACATTTCATTTTTTTTGACTTTTTACTAGCATATTATTTCATCAACTTTTAATGAAATCCACTTATATATTTAAAAATGCAATTAAACAAAAGAATACTATAACATATCTGTTATAATATAACACATATATTATATGTGTTATAATATAATGAAATTCTGGTATATTATTTCATCAATTTTTAATGAAATCTTGTGTTAATTTTATATTTAAGTGATTGAGTGTATACAATTTTTGTATATAAAGATTTATTAAGATGTTGAATCCACTTATATATTCAAAAATACAATTAAACAACAGAAAACTATAACACATATAATATATATATTATAGTATAACACATATATTATATGTATTATACTATAATATATATATTATATGTGTGATTTCATTTAAATCTGTTTCACCAGACTCAGTTGAAAAATTTTAAAAATCTAATGTTTAGACAAACCTCTATCTTCCTATGGACCAATAATATGAACTAAACTGATTATGACCTGCTGCTGAGTCATAGTATATTCCTCTACTTCTCTTTATTGCTATAACTATTTCTTCCTAATCAAATATCAACCAACTTATTAATCCTGCAAGCACCATAATATAAGCTAATGCTCTTCTACTTCCTCTTCTAATTCTAACTAAACCAACCAATCTTAATCCTAATCTTCAAGCTTAAATACAAAGGATATCCTCCTATTATTTTAATACTGACCAATAATATGAACTAAACTGATAATGACTGATTGCACCAGGATATAATTTGACAGGTAAGTTGTTGGTCACAGCCTGATTTGACTGTGGTTAAGAAATATTTACCACCGTCCACATCTTCTTTTAAAACTGCGAAAACGAGTAGTCGAGTTCTCAAATCCGTTAAAACCCTGGCCGCAGCCCTTTAGTGGTCATGCCATCTTTATCTTTAATACTGGGGAACGAGGATATTGTGAATTGGTTTTTAGCTTTACGTTTATGAACACGGGAACGATTATTGATTATCTAAAATTTCGTAAAAAATGTGAAGATCTTTCAACAGCTTCCACATCATCACATCGTGGACGAAGACTAATTTGGCATTCTGGATGAGGAATGCTCTTCATATACGCAAAACACGGGATACAGGCTAAAATAAGATAACGATGTTTAACCATCCCGATTATAGGTTAGGGTTATCGGTGGCGAAGCCACAAAGTCCACATTGTCGCTAGGTGTGCGATGACCCTAATCTACAATCGGGATAAGGATGAGGATGGCCTGTTTAAACTAGCGGTTGGACGATGGATTTATCTGCGGTCCATAATGGAAGCGTAACAGCTGTATCATAATATATCGTGTGAGGAACAAATGCTACGCCACATACAACCACGAAATTCAATTTTGGAAGATCATTGTTAAATGAGGAATAAGCGCCAAACTGTAATGCACATAAATAAAGGAGTGGGTTAACTTGCGAGCAATTTTTTTCAATCTTTTCTATTGAGTTATTTTTTTGGCAGGTTTTCAGGCAGTTTGTTTTTAAATTTTTGATGAATTTAAAATTATCGATTTTGTAAGTATCTGATTTGTTTTAAAAACAGATCTTTGAAAAGAAGATTGGTTCAGAATTATCTATTTTCAATCTGTGTTTTTTTTGCTGAAAAACAAAACTCTGAAGGAAAGATTGCTCCAGAGTTAGCCTACTCTTTAACTTTGTATCATTGAGCACCCCGACAACTATTTAAATATATCTTTTAACTTTGTATCATTGAGCACCCCGACAAATATTTAAATATATCTTTTAACTTTGTATCATTGAGCACCGCTATAAATCTTTGATGGACGAGTATTTATTACATGCAATATTACAACACGCAGATCAACTATTTCAAGATTCAGATAGAGATAATCTCTAACATTTAATAAAAACTCGTCAAGATAGTAAGTAACAAATTAAAAATCTTTGAATCATTTTAGCAAGATTCTGGAATATCTCCAGAATGATTTGATAGGTATAACTAACCATATTGGATCCTGTTTGGCCTCTTGTGAAGCATCCCGATTCCCAGTCGATTCTATCCATGGAAACGTTCATATCACGTGGAACGTTTCGAAGTCAACAACAGCCTTTAGCCAGAAGTCAAAGTGTGTTAAATGTGATAGAAATGCAGTGTCACTGTTCATATTGATTAATAAAACCCTGCCACACTTCGTCATAAACTCGTTTCGCAAAAAACGATCTATGTTTTGAAAAATTGCTGCCTTGGAAACAAATAAATCAAACATAATATTATGATTTTGCAAAAGCTGTGGGACGGTGCAGTCAAGAGAGGTCACATCAGAAAGCTCTTTGTACCTGTACAGAAAAGTAGAGAGTCGGTAACCAGTAACCACCCATTTTGCATCATTTTATTAATATCTCCACATATTTATACATATAAATTGCAGTCTACTGGAGAGTCGAATACATGATCATATTGTTTATCGCAATCTTCCTGGCTTCCTATTCTCCTTAATCCGATAGTTTTTCAGCGAACATTTGGGAAAGTTCAAATAGCGTCAGATTCTTTCCTTTATTGTTATTCTGCCCATATTTTCTTCTGATTTAGATTGTCGTTATAGGGCCCGGCAGCCAAATTCCGTTTAAAATAATGAGCAAGTTTGAGAGTAGAGGTGACAATATTACTGGTTTATCCGTAACTACACTGCAGCCCATCATGGTTACTCCTGCTGAGAATACGCCTAAGGAGGTTCTTTACCTGTCAAACATCGACAATCAAGCTGGAGTGAGAGCCACATGTCAAACCCTTCACGTTTATGGTGCTTGTCCCACAAACCATGGGGTTCCAGCCCACGTTATCCGACATGCGATCTCCAAAGCTCTGGTTTACTACTATCCTCTGGCTGGACGGATGAGAANTCAAGCTGGAGTGAGAGCCACATGTCAAACCCTTCACGTTTATGGTGCTTGTCCCACAAACCATGGGGTTCCAGCCCACGTTATCCGACATGCGATCTCCAAAGCTCTGGTTTACTACTATCCTCTGGCTGGACGGATGAGAAAAAACGCTGATGGGAAGCTTGAGGTATGGTGCACAGGAGAAGGTGCCGTGTTCGTTGAAGGCAGTGCAAACTGCAGTCTGGAGGAAGTTGGATACCTGGCCCAACTCACATCATGCTTGAAGCAACTACTCTACGAATATCCAATGACATACGAGCATCATGATATCCCTTCTCTGGTTATTCAGGTAACAAACATATAACCCCTTGTGCTGTTTCAACTCTATTAAGCTAATAGATTAAACCGATGTCCTACTATCCTATAAATTTGATTATAACGCATAATTGATATGGAATTAAGAAAAACATTAATTTATAACCTATAAGGCATTAATTTATAAGCATAATTGTTATGAAATTAAGAAATATATTGAATGTATTGTTGAGATTGTTGCATTTCACTAGATGTAGTTAGGCCTCCTTGTTATATAATTTTTGGTTAAATTGTAATTTTTAATTATATTTCTTAAAAAATAATTATGTTATATAATTTTTGGTAAAATTGTAATTTTTTATTATTAAAATTTAATTTGTAAGATTTTTAAAAAGTTTTAATAATAATAATTATTAAAAATTAAATTTTAAAATCATTACAAAATCAAACACCAAATTGATACATAATTTTTTTAGTTTATAGGACAATAAATCCTCCAAGCAATCATTTTAGATTGTTTTATCTGATAAAATTTTAAGTAAAAATATTTTAAAAATTTTAAAATAAATGAAATTTTTCTGATCCAATTTGAACTTTGGAATATGACGTTATTACACTGACAGATTGAAAATGAAGTTGGGATTTGTGAGCAAAAGTTTATTCACCCATAAATATCGTTTATAAATAAAGAGTTTATCGATCGTCAAACTCAAAATCGACTTACGACACAGTTTTGGTTGGACAAACACAACGAATCTGTTAATACCAATATTTTCTGTCATCCAAATACAAAGAATCTGTTAATTAAGATATTTTATTTTTCGTCACCTGCAGCTCAGTTTTGTTTTGTTTATGCATGATAACGTTTCATATAACACTAACATCACTAAGATTATTTGATATGATCACTAATTTTTCAAAGTGTAATCTCATTCGTGGTTCTTCTTGGGCTGCAGGTGACGAGTTTCCGTTGTGGAGGATTCGTTCTCGGACTTGGCCTCTCGCACTGCATGATTGACGGAGTTGGATTCTCACAATTTCTTAATGCAATAGGCGATCTTGCAAGGGGAGAGCCCCTTCTATCTGTAACACCTGAGTGGAAGAGAGAAATTCTTAAACCACGAAGCCCACCAATGGTCCACTTTGATCACAAAGAATTTTCTGGCATTAACCGAAGCAGAGGTAGCCTCATCGATGTAAGTGCAATTGGAGGTCTAGTCCCGGGCTCATTTGTGGTCACTGCTCAATCTCTAGATAAACTCAAGAAGAATGTCCTAGCGGGTAAGATGAAAGAAGATGAGCAGTATTTATATTGTTCAACATTTGAAGCCTTGGCTGCATTCGTGTGGAAATCAAGGGTGAAGGCTCTTAAAATTCCTTTTGATGAAGAAGTACGCCTTCTTTTTGCTGTAAACGTGAGAAAGGTGTACAAACCACCTCTCCCAGAGGGGTACTATGGTAATGGTTTCTTCGGTGCGTGCGTTGCGGTTTCTGCTAGAGTTGTATGTGAGGGTTCGCTTTGGGATTTGGTGAGGATGGTGAAGGAAGAAAAGGCGAGACTGACAGATGAATATCTTAGGTCTTCCATAGATTTTCTTGAGCTCCATGATCCCAAACCGGAAGTTGGGCTTCCTTCTGCAACAGAACTCTATTTGTCTGACTGGAGCCGCATGGGTTACTCTCTAGTGGATTTCGGTTGGGGAGAGGCAGTGAACGTGACTCCAGCGAGCTTTCCATTTGTTCATGTCTGCATTTTCCTTCCACCTCCAAATACAAATACAGATCATAAGAAGAAAAAGGGCATCAGAGTTATTACATGCCTGCCCTATGAAGCAATGGAAATATTCAAGTTAGACATGGGAAAACTTGACATGTAACCTGTAAGAGGTTTATGTCCACCATATGTTACTGTGATCATGATATGTATTTTGATAACAATTTTTAAAATATTATAGGCTGCATTAAGAATGGGAAGTTACAGATGAATTAACATCACTTTCCATTGCTTGATCTGTGCATTAATAATTTCAATCAGTGACTGTTTCCATAAATCAGCAGTTGAACTTTTATCCATTACTTAAGTTTGTGGAACTATGTGCTGGTTTTCAATAGTCCACAAGTTAAGTTTGTGGAACTATGTGCTGCTTTTCAATAATATTCAAAAAGAAAAGTCTGATTGCGTATATTTGCATTGTCCACAAGGATTGATGATTCGATGTCATGATTGTATAAAAATGATCTCCAAATGAATTGTTTATATCGTGTATTAAATTGATGATTCAATGTCATGAATGTATAAAAATAATCTCGAAATGAATTGTTTATATCGTGTATTAAATTGCTCCTGAATTCCATGTCGCCAACCATAAAATGGGGGGGAGATGTTTCAAAATTTAGAGACACAGGCAGCTATTAAATTTGAATTTGAGTTCTCAAGGCATGGACAGATATTATCTTAAATTTGAGTTCTAAAATTGGAGAGTAGATATGCAAAGATCTGGTTAAATTTGACGAATTTGACGACCAGTTTTTTCCATTTTTAATTGGTGAAATACTAACAATTATCAAATTTATCAAATTTACAAGTCATTAATTCACTTAATTTTTGAAATCCTCAATTTGAAGGGCAAACAAAAAATTTAATATATATATATATATATATATATACTAGCAATAACCACATTTAAGTAAAAAGTGATTGATGTATTCTATGGGAGCCATTAATTTTAAACTATGGAAAATTGAGCCCATCCCCTTATATCAATCACTTTTAACTTAAATGTGTTTGTCTCTAGTTGACTTCCAACATGTTTGAATGAGGAATAATAGACCATTAATATATTAATATATAATTAATAGATTAATGTAATTATTATATTAAAGTAGCAATACATTAATAATGTATTATAATAATACATTAATGAAGTAATCATACATTACTAAAATATTAATACATGAATAATACTTTCCACGGTTTAGGGTTTCTTCAACATGGGCTGCCTACTGTGGCGTGAGGCCCTCCTCTGGACCAAACAACATAGTATTGTACCCACGATCCTGCTCGGTCCTGCTCGCGCAGCATGATCTCAGACAGAGGGGTGAAAACCCCTACATACAGGAACGCTTCCGCGAATGAGAAGGATGGGGTTAGAGCCAAGAAACCCTCCTTTGAACCATTGCCACACGGCAGAGAGAACTTGTTACAAGAAGAACAAAGCACTCGGACAAGTATTGACATGGAAATCGAGTTGTCACATCCAAAGGCATATCAGAACTAGGTACCATGTAAATGCATACCACAAGCGCCAATAGCTCTCAAATATGTAATAAAATCCACAAGGGTAGGAGAACATACATAGTTTATGAAAGATCATGCTCTCATAGGAAATTTTTTAGGGATCTGACCATCTGAGAAGGATCTCATAAAATGGATCAAGCACTAGTGAAACCCGAAAGGGGACTATGAACTGCAACTAATCTCAAAAGGCTTCTTCACAATCACATTCTACAGCTTGGAGGATAAGGACAGAGTTTTTGAAAATGATCCATATTTCTACAACTCGATGGGGCTATATCTGCGATTTTGGAGAGATTGCGTCATCCCTGAGAAGGAAGAATTTGCCTGTGCCCTATTTTGGATATGCCTATATTCCCCCCCCCCAGGAGTTTTGGATAGAGGAAATCCTTACGGGCATAGGCAACACGCTAGGAAGATATGTCAAATCTTCAGAGGCCATGAAGCAACGAAAATACACTTCCTATACTCGAATATGTATTTACATCAACATCTCAAAAGCCTTACCAGGATATATTACCATAGAGTATCACGAAAAAAAATGGACACATACCATAGACTATGAGCACATCCCCTTCAAATGTGGGAAATTCCATAAACATGGACATCTCTTCAGAGACTTCCCCCTCAATGCACCAACAAAACCAACAACAAAGGAAACGAAGAAAGATGGTTTCAACAAGGTGCAAGGGTGCAAGAAGCACACATCAAAAAAACAAATGCAGATAGGAAACAAGCAAATCCCAACCAAAAACTCCTTTGACTCTCTCAGCAAGTTACCGAACCCATAGGAGGTGGAAAACCGCCATAAAATAAAGGCACCATGCAAAGGAACCAGTAAGGACAAGAAAACCATTGAGCCAGTATTAGAATAAACCTCAGTCCATAATCCCCAAGCTTACACAATACCACGAACAATCTGAGACTAGGATGAAGGTGACATCATAATGCAAATACATGAAAAGGAGCTCATAGACATTGACCTAGATAAGCTAAAGGATTCTTTGAACCGAAAAGAACTACAGTCCATTCCGGTGGAACAACTCAGAAACTTCCATAAAGTCTTCATCGACTCCACAGCAGGAGCCAACTCACAACTTAGTGTACACTTGGAGCTCGACCCAGATCCCAAGAGGAACCGGAAAGAAAGAAAGAGACGGGGGCATAAGATGACACAACAACTAATCAAAGAGGTAGGCAACTTCATGATTAACTCAAGGAAAATACAACGCCTCTCAGAAGGATTTTTCCAGCTTCCTCACAATCAAATATGATGAAGATCATCACTTGGAATATTAGAAGTGTTAATGGAAGATCCAAACAAAGGATTCTTCGAAATTGTGTTAAATCATAAAACCCTGATATATTACTACTTCAGGAAACCAAAAGTGGAGTTAGCATGGTAGAAGAAACTTTCAGAAGATGTTGGAGGCATTCTAACTTCACTTACACTAACTCCAAAGGAGTAGCAGGGGGATCAGTCATCCTCTGGAATAAAGCCACCATCATCTTAGAACCCAACTATTCAATAGTGGGAACGCTTACGGCTAAATATAGAGTAATAGGGTCTAGAAAAGAATCAGTCATAACGAATTCCTATGACCCTCAACTCAACCAAGAAAAATATCACTTCATAGACAGACTTTCCTACATCAACACACTATGAGGACAAGAATGATGGATACTGGGAGGATATTTCAACATCATCCTCACCCTAGAGGAAACAAATGGGGGTCTAAAATGCCTAGAACAAGAGAGTAACAAGTTTTTCCACCTTATAGACAACCTTAATATAATAGATATAGAGACATGGAATGTCTCCTACACTTAGACCAACAAGCGAGAAGGGACTCAACAGATTGCTAGTCACCTAGATCGCTTTCTAATTTCAGAGAACATAATGCTTGAAGGCCCAATTATTGAGGAAGACATCCTACCAAAGGTTGGCTGAGATCATGGCCAATTGAGCTTTGGGTAGAGATAGTGGACACACCAAAGTTAAAAACCTTCCACTTTGAGAAATTATGGTTAACCCACCCGGACTTCTATGAAATTTCCCAAACCTAGTGAGACAACAAAGAAAATGAACATGGAACGTGGATGTACAAATTCCAACAATCTCTGGTAAATGTCAGAAAATTGACATTTAGAGCGACCTTGATTTTCTTGTTGCTTCATGCAATTCTAAGCATGACCAAATTCTCTTTTAGGGTGCAAATAACAGTCTTATGAACAGTAAGAGTGTGGTCAACCGCTTGGAATTTCGAGACACCAGACATGTATGGTAGAAATGAAGGTGGATTTTTTCCATATACTACTTCAAAAGGAGTCATGTGAGTAGTTGTATGGTAATAAGTGTTGTACCACAATTCAACTAGTGGTAATAATTGAGCCCACTAGTTTTGTCTTTGAGATGAAAAACACCTCAAATATGTTTCCAAAAACTTGTTGACAAATTCAGTTTGACGATCAGTATGGTGATGATATGCGGTGCTAAGATGCAATTTTGTTCCCTGTAGCCTGAACAATTCTTCCCAAAAATTGTTGGTGAAAGTGGGATCTTGATCAGAAAGAATAGACTGAAGCATGCCATGAAGCTTGAAGACATGATCCATGAAAATTTGAGCTACAATGGAGGCGGTAAATGGGTGTTGAAGAGCCAAAAAATGAGCATACTTGGAAATACGATCAACTACCACCATTATTACTGACTTATTGCTCGATTTAGGTAATCTAACAATGAAATCCATAGAGATATCCCTCCAAATAGAGGGTGGAATCGAAAACAATTGTAGTGTGCCAGGCGCTTTGACTATTTCTCCCTTGTTGCATTGAAAAACATCACATTCCCCCACAAAAGTGCAAACATTTTGTTTCATACCTTCCCAGAAAAAAAAAAACGTTTGACCCATTCATAGGTTTTGGTAAACCCTGAGTGCCTCGTTGTGGGTGTAGCATGAAGCTCAGAAAGCATAGTGGATTTAATTTGTGAATGTTTACTTAAATAAAGACGACCTTTGTATCGAATCTCATCATTGTGCCAAGAGTACCGTGGGGAAACTGGAGAATTGGTTGCAATTGTTGGATCAAATGCAAAATTTTAGGATCTTGTAGCCATTCCTGGTGAACAACTTGGATCCAATCTGGTACAATGAAGGGGAGGGAAAAAAGGGACCCTTAATTTCATATTTTCTTGAAAGTGGGTCAGCAACCACATTGTCTTTGCCTTTCTTGTAAATGATCTCATAATCATATCCAAACAACTTAGTCACCCATTTTTGTCTTGCAGGGGATGAAGAATGTTGCTCCAGAAAATACTTGAGGCTTTGATGATCTGTATTAGTTTGGAAACGTTTCCATAATATATAACGATGCCAAAGGTCCATTGCATGTAGAATAGCCAACATTTCCTTTTCATAGATTGATTGCCCCAAATGTCTCTCTGACATATGTTTGCTGGTAAAGGCCAAGGTTCGACCATATTGCATAAGAATTGCTCCAATTCCTTCCCGAAATATCACATTCCATGAAAAAGGTCTTTGTGAAATTAGAAAGGGTCAGGACAGGAGTTGTGGACATCATTGCCTTCAAGGTGTGAAAGTCCTGATCAGTTGTCAGTGTCGAGGTGAAATAATTCTTTTTAAGGAGAGAAGTGAGAGGTGCCGCAATATTTCCATAATTCTTAACAAACTTGCGATAATAGCTTGTTAATCCTAGAAAACCACGCAATATTTTGAGAGTCTTGGGGCGAGCCCAATCCTTCATAGCTTCAATCTTCTTAGGATCCACCTTGACACCTATCTTGCCAATAATGTGAGCCAAGTACTCAACTTTCGAGGCTCAAGAAACACATTTAGATTGCTTGAGGAAAAGTTGGTGCTCAGAGAGTAGATGAAGAACTCAATCCACATGAGCAAGATGGTTTTTCTAGGTTTTACTATATATGAGAATATCATCAAAGAAAACTAAGACAAAATGATAGAGAAATGGATGGAAGACATGATTCATGAGGCTTTGAAAAGTGGAGGGATCATTACACAAGCCAAAGGGCATGACCAAGAATTCATAATAGCCCCCATGAGTTCGAAATGCAGTCTTAGGGATGTCATCCTCTTTCATACGTATCTGGTGATAGCAAGAACGAAGATCAATTTTAGTAAAGAAATGGGCACCACTTAATTCATCCAAGAGATCATTAATGACAGGAATGGAAAATTTGTCTTTGATGGTGACGTTGTTGAGGGTGAAAAAATCAAGACACATGTGCCAAGAGCCTTGTTTATTAAGTACGATGGCCACAGGGGAAAATAGGGGCTAGTAGAAGAATAGGGGCTCGTACTAGGATGGATAACGCCTGCAACAAGAAATTCTTGAAAACATTTCTTGACTTCATTTTTTGGGCAAAGGGATCATGATAGGGGTGGAAATTGGGGGGAAGTATTCTGGGGACAAGGGGAATGGAATGATCATGAACATCACAGGAAGGAGGAAGGCCCTCGGGAGTGGAGAAAACAACTTGATGTTTGGAGAGGATGCATTGGAGGTCAGAAGGCATAGAGGGTGTCTTAGTCGCCTGAATGGAATGGAGTTGTGCAATAATTTTGGAATGACCTTTTTTGAGGATCTTTGCTATGCAATGGGAACTGATGATTTCATGGGAACCGACTGTGATTCATTGTAAATTACGCTATTGGTCCTCCTAGTTCATCTTCATGGTTAATCCATTAAAATCCATGAGAATGGGGCTCAGATTCCTTAGTCATTCGACACCCAATCACCTATCACAACCACCCATGTCGATAGAAAACATATGATATTTCATGTGGTACTAAACAATTTGGAGACGTACATTTTCACAACCCTCCACATTTCATGGATTTTCCATTGGCAATCATGATTTGAAAGTTGTTGAATGATGAGATATAACAATTGGTTTCTTTGGAAATGTAATGATGAATAAAATTATGGGTGCTTCCACTGTCAAGTATGATGATGACCTTCTCATGCTTAATGTAACCAATTAGCTTGAGGGTTTGGGGAGAAGAGAAGCCAATGAGAGAAAATCTAGGGAAGTGACAGGTTCAACTTCTAGACGGTCAGAGGTTGGATTCATGTCAATGGGTTCAGGTGAATTGGCGACAGGGGAAGCCATAAAAAACTTGTCTTCCTTACACTTGTTCCCAGCAAAATATGTTTCATCACAATTATAGAAAATTCCCTTAATTTGGCGTTCATCCATTTTTTCCCATGTCAATTTCTGGATCTTTAGCGGAGATGAAGGAGGAGGGGGAGTGAGGGGTTTAGGGTGAGGAATGAAGGAGGATTTTTTGGTTTGAGAAGATACCACTTGTTGTGCTTCCTTATCTCTTTTATTACCTTCCACAAATTTGAGGGTGATCCATGAGGACGTGGACATGAATCTCATACTTGAGGCCAATCATAAAGAATTCTTAGAAAAAAGCATTAGACATGCCTTCTATGTGATAATTGAAGCATTCAAAAGAAGCTATAAAGTCTTTCATTGTGTCAGATTGTTTCAATTTTGTCAAACGAACTAAATGGTTGGTGTCAATGTCAAATCATTCATAAAGCTCTGCCACAAATTGTGTCCAAGACACATACCCTTGGCGGACATTTTTTCTCCATTTCCACCATTGCCAACGTTCTTGATCTAGATGAAGAACACCATAACGAAGTTTTTCCAACTCATATGTATTGTCGTATAAAGAGAAATAATGTTCCATTTGATTTACACAACCAGTGAGATTCGAGCTATCAAATTTGTTCACATCCACACGTGGAAGGTGTAGGTCACGCTGGAAGTGATGGGGATAAAAATTCTGGGAGTTGGAGGAAGTTTCACCTTTAGGGTACAAAGGTGGGTCAGAGGAGGTAAGGTCAACAGGGATATTCAGCTTGGTATAGAGCATGCCAGTGAATGATGAAATATAGGTAGAGAGGTCATGTTTGAGGGTTACCATTTTGACATCTATGGAGCAATGCATATTTTTATTGATGGCAGAATTGTTGGCACTGAGCTCCCACGCTTACTGTTGGATCTCTGTGAAAGCAGATGGCAAGGAAGTGAGGCGAGATTCCAGGTCTTGGCTATAGGTATAGGCCATGATGAAGGGGGGAAATGGAAAGGGATGGGTGGGACCACACATAAAAGGGGTTATGGGTGAAGGGTATCATGATGATTAGGGAAATGAGGGGAATTCAATGGGGTAAGGACCAAATAAGGGGGTCAGAAGGGGTTCAAGTCCACAGGGAAAAAACAATTTGCTGAAAAATGATAGGTATGATTGCGATCAGGGAGAAGAGTGGAATCCAATGGGATAGGTCTTAAATAATGGTGCCTACAGGATCCACACTTTTTTTTTTTTACGCCTGCAAAGTTGTACTCTGATCTCAAGAATATTGCATTGTTGAAATGCCCAAATTCTTAACATGAAGAAATGTGTCATTATTTCACAACCATAATGGAGGAGGCACAATTGTGTGGAAATAAATCTTGTCTGTTCTATTTCTGTTTCCATCCCAAGGGTTAGGTTATTTAGGGTTTCTGCAGACAAGGGTTTACCCTATGATATAGATCTATGATATATGTGCAGGGTGCACAAGTAGTACTCGACCCAATATCTCAGGGCACCAACTAAGGAGGATAGATCGTTCCCTTAGCCATACTACTTGACTACCCAGGTACTAGAGAGTATATTCACGAGTGTTATTCTCGGTGGCACTATAACAGTCAGGTGGCCAATCAATTTATCTACAGAGGGCTTTAGGATATCTAGGTCGATCCATATACATGTGTTGTCTGAAGGGATATCAACATGGGTACCAACACGCGTTACAAGGGTCGCCAATATATGTGCGCTTAAAAACCATTTGTATTTCATGTGTGTATGACTACCCGACCACGGGTTTATGTGCATAACGATGGATCTTTGTAGCTTAAAGACACCAGAATACATCTCTACCTTGAAAAAAATTTACCCCACAAGCCTTGCCCTACAAAGAGATCGGATACCACTTGTAATAATCCAGACATAAAATAATATGCAAATCAGAAATGTTTTAGCAAGTATTGGCAGAACAATAACAAGATATCCAGAACAATATCAGATTAATACCATAATAACACCAAAAATAACACCTTTATTAATGATAGCGATGTTCACTTGACTCTTCGAGTCCTATTTATATTAAATCTATCTACCAAAGTAACATTGGAAGTTGAAGGGGATTATTGATTACACATGGGATCGAAGCCATGGCGCGAAAGCTGAACCCCGATCAGCAACAACAGCAACAGGCGACGACGTTTCTTCTGAACGCTTCTCTATACGTGGGAGATCCGGATCCCACCGCCACCCAAGGGCAGCCCTACGACTTCTTCAGTCAATTGGCCCCCGTCCCTTCAGATAGTGTTGGCAGAGATCAGATCAGTAGGAACCCCCACAGTTATGCCTTCGTCAACTACAACCATGCTCACGAGGGAATGGCGTTGGCATTTGATGAGCTCGGGAGGCCATTTTTCAGAATAAGGGAGTAGGAGCAGAAAACCCAAGGCTCAGTCGCTCAGAAGGCCAACTTCTCGGCCGCCAAGGCCGATGCGCGAATCCTCTGCACCTCCCGCGGCCCCAAGGGAATGGACCAGATGCTCCAGAGCCCCGACGGTGAAATCACCCTCAGGTTACACGGCTGGTTGAGCAAGCTTCTAATCGGCCCAGGACCCAAGAGATCGTTGAGCGACTGCGTGAGGGTCATGCAAATGATACGGAACCCTAACGGGGAGAAAGAAGCGATGGTCCTGTGCAGGGCCGGGGTGAACCAGCAAGAACTAAACCCTAGCCGCCGTTGCCACTGCCTTAACCTCCATAGCAACAAGACTAGCTCCGAGATCACGGCAAGCTTCCCCCTTTTCATCAAAACCATTGTCGG
>SNQJ01S0008004.1:264323-347333 GCA_010110895.2 Picea sitchensis | reverse complement strand
TTTAAACTCTGGCTTCACGATCTTTCCTTTCACAATGTCCAACACTTTATTCTTAGAAAGGATGAGGTCAATCCTTGTCTTCCATGCTCTGAAGTTAGAGGCTCCGTCTAGCTTATTCTCAGACTTTATAGAGTTCATCATGCCTTGATTGACTTGGTCAAACCCTAGATTTGACTAGAAATCCAAACTTCACATCTTGTCCTTCTAAGAGTACCAGGAGATGCGCTGGGCTAGGGTGCACTAATCTATCCAAAGATTAGGTCAATCTCGTCACTTAAGGTGCCTCGAGAAGAGGTTTAGGTTTTCTGCAACTACTTCTGCTGGTAACCCTAGCTGCAGTTCTTTTGGAAGTTGCTCCTGCGAGTATCCCTAGCGACAGTTCCTCAAGGAGCTCAATGTCTAGCGGCTATGTTTCCTTCCAGTGTTTTAGGCTAACTGAAGGGGTGTGGGCCCATAACCTGTTAGAATATAGAATATGGTGTGCTCATTTTACCATTGACGATACCCTCGTCACCCAACCATAGGCCGAAGCCTCCCTCCGGGCACCTTAACCTTGACCTGAGAATTCCTCTGGAAGCAAACCCTATGCTAGATAGCCAAACAAAGAGTAGTGCATCAATCCCCAAGGATAGCGCATCACAAAAGACTGATCATATGTTCCAAACCCTAACCAAGAGATATCCAAGCCAATACTTAAACTAGTAGTTGCTGCAGCTGTAGCTGCAACCCTCCTCCAAACCTGCGCACCAACTGCAACTGCAGTGTGCACCAACTGGGAAACTACTGCACAGAACTGGCTCTGTCTGCAACTGCTGAGATGTTACAAATGAGAACTGATGCCCTGTATTTATAGTAATCCTGCTATTTTGCTAGGGCCGACTTCTCCTTCTAGGTATGTGTCTGTTCAGTATATTATTATTAATTCTGGCCGACTTCTTCTCTTGGAGGCTAATAGCCTAATATAAATTATCTTCTTGATCCGACAAAGATTCTAGGGTTATTAGACAACTCATTAGGGTTTCTCTTGCTTCCCGGAGTCTTCTATTCTCGTCAGGTTCACACATGGGGGTAAATACCTCCCGCAGGTACCATAATATTAACATCCACCCCCAATGAAACTATGGTTTGGGATGCAATATTTGGACATCTACCTTTTCATAGTCTAAGCCTTCTATAAGAAAACTCCATGGTCAAATTTCTACCTATCTTCAAAGAGAAAAATCCCCCATGTGAGTCTTGCATTCTTGGAAAACATAAGAGAACTAGTTTTTCACAGTCCTCCACTCAAGCCAAACAACACTTAGAGTTGGTTCACACTGACCTATGTGTACCAATTCAAACAAAGTCAATAGGTGGTAGCATTTATTTTCTAACATTTATTGATGACTTTATCAAGAAAATATGGATCTATTTCCTCAGACACAAGTCTGAAATCTTTGCAAAGTTCAAAGAGTTCAAGGATGAAGCTGAAAAATAGAGTGGGAAATACATGAAGATTCTCAGGTCAAATGTTGGAGGAGAATACAACTCCAAAGAATTTGCAAATTTCTGCAAATCCTAAGGCATAATCATGCAAACTATAACCAAGTATACTCCACAACAAAATGTAGTGGCTGAGAGGAAAAATTAGACTATAATGAACATGGAAACCTAGAGCCTTCTCAGAGAGAAATGTCTCTCAAATCTATTTTGGGTTGAAGCAGTAGCATGCTCAGTTTATCTCCTGAATAGATCTCCAACCACTAGTGTCAAGATGAAGGTCCCTCAAGAAGCATGGAGTGGGACAAAATTGAAAGTTGCTCATCTTAGGACATTTGGATGCGTTGCATTTGCTCACATACCTTCCGAATTGAGGAAGAAACTTGATGGTAGAAGTGAGAAATGCATTTTTATTGGCTACAGTGAGACATCCAAAGCCTACATACTCTATAATCTGATTTCAAACAAACTAATTCTGAGTAGAGATGTTAAATTCCTTGAAAATCAGTTCTGGGGTGAGTCTAAAAATCACCCTATGGACAGTCAAAATCCATTACTGCCACTTCCTGAAAAAACAGAAAATATAGGAAAACAAACACATAATCATGTCCTTCCAATATTGCAGGTACAAGCACAACCTAAAATTCCTCAAGACAACTCTTCTTCAAGCATAAATTCATGCTCTGAACTTCAAAATCATAGAACTCGAAGCCTGAGAGAAATCCATTAGCAGTTGGATGATATTTATCAACACAATATTTTTCCATTAATGTCATGTCAACCTACATATTTTAAAGAGGAAGCTAAAGAGCCACAGTGGGTTCAAGCCGTGAACCAAGAGATTGACTCCATTGAGAAGAACAAGACATGGGATCTCGTTGATCTACTCAAACATAAGACAAATATTGGTGTGAAGTGGATTTACAAAACTAAATTAAAAGAAAAGGGGAAAATTGAAAAACACAAAGCAAGACTTGTTGCCAAAGGATTCTCACAACAACGAGGCATTGATTATGGTGAAATTTTTTCTTCAGTAGCAAGGTTGGACACTGTAAGGAATCACTTATCCATAACAACTCAACACAAATGGAAAGTATACCAGATGGATCTCAAGTCAAATTTCATGAATGGTGTCTTAGAAGAAGAGGTCTATGTGGATCATCCACTTGGATTTGAAGTGAAAGACCAGGCAACCAAAGTGTATCGATTTAAGAAATCCTTGTATGTCTTAAAAAAGTTGCAAGAGCTTGGTACAACAGAATTGACACTTACCTGATTAAGAGCGGTTTCAGAAGAAGCCAAAATGAGCCAACTCTATACACCAAAACATATCAGCAAGGTAAAATTCTGATTGTATGTTTATATGTTGATGACATGAAATATATTGGAAATATTGAGTTAACTAGTTTTAAACATGTCAACAATCTAAGTTTGATATGACCGATCTTGGCATAATGAAATATTTTTTGGGGATTGAGGTTGACCAATCAACCAAATGGATTTTTTTCTGCGAGCAAAAGTATGCAACAGGCATCAAAAAAAGATTTTTCATGGAAGACTGCAATCCGGCATAAAATCCTATACCCCTAGGCACAAAATTGGCCAATCAAGATGAAGGCCCAACAATGGATTCTACCTTGTACAAAAGTTTAGTAGGCATTTTGTTGTATCTTACATCAACTAGGCATGATATTATGTATGCAATTGGTTTTATTTCCAGGTTCATGGAATCTTCCAAAAATTCTCACTAGAAGATGGTGAAAAGGATTCTGAGATATGTTGTATGCACTGCTAATTTTGGCGGCAACCTAGATGATTGAAAAAACACCTTACGATATGCTTTTCACTTGGGCACGAACTTGATTTCTTGGGCATCAAAGAAGCAACCCATTGTCTCAATATATTCTGCAGAGGCAGAGTATGTCACTGCTATCTCAGCTTCCTGCCAAGTTATGTGGTTACGAAGACTATCGAATGATATGTCACATATATAAAAAAATCCAACTCCTATCTTCTATGATAACACTTCAACAATTTCTTTATAAGAAAACCATGTCTTTCACAAGAGACACAAGAACATTGACACTCTCTTCCACTTCATATGTGAGCTAGTTAATAATGGTGAAATCACCCTTCAATTTTGTGGCTCACGAGATCAACTCACATACATCTTTACAAAGCCATTGGGCAAAACCATTTTTTATTTTTAGAGACAACACTTGGTCATTATCAGTGGTGATGTTTGTAACTTTTGAGTTTAAGAGGGAGTGTTAGTTATAATTGTAACCTCAACAATATGTGATTGTACACTGCAAGTTGTTTTGGCCAGCTATATGAGTCGTTAGGACTTCTTGTTTTGTTTTTGATTCAGTTGTAATGGTTCTCCCCTATAAGGTTCATCCTTTCATCTAATACGAATGTGCTCTACACATTCTTGTTCCTAATCTATCTTCTCTGTAATATCTTCTTTACTTCTTATTTTGTCTTCGTATTCTTAGGTGACTCCTGCTAAGAATACACCTAAGGAGGTTCTTTACCTTTCAAGCATTGACATTCAAGCTGGAGTGAGAGCCATATGTCAAACTCTTCACGTTTATGGTTCTTGTTCCACAAACCATGGGGTTCCAACTCACGTTATTCAACATGTGATCTCCAAATCTCTGGTTTACTGCTATCCTCTAGCTAGACGGATGAGAAAAAATGATGATGGGAAGCTTGAGGTATGGTGTACAGGAGAACGTGTCCTGTTCGTTGAAGGCAGTGCAAATTGCAGTTTGGAGGAAGTTGGATACTTGGCCCAACTCACACCATGCTTGAACCAACTATTGTATGAATATCCATTGACATACAAGCATCATGATATCCCTTCTCTGGTTATTCAAGTAACAAACATATAACCCCTATGTGTGTTGTTTCAACTCTATTAAGCTATTAAAGTGATGTCCTCCAATCCTATAAATTTGGATGTTCTCATATCCTAAAAATTTGATTATAACTCATAATTGATATGAAATTAAGAAATATATTGAATGTATTTTTGAGATTGTTGGGCTTCACTAGATGTCTCCATTAAGTTAGGCATCCTTGCTCTGTTTAATCTCCGCACCCATCCCCCCACACATATATATATATATATTATAATTCATATTCCTCCAATTTTTCCTAAGTCAAAATTGAAATATGCTATATAATTTTTGGTCAAATTGCAATTTTTAACTATTAAAATTGACCTTTTAAATATATAAATAGATTTTCTTCTAAAACAATTAATACATATTGGAATATGCTGTATAATTTTTAATAAAGTTGCAATTTTTTATTATTAAAATTGAATTTGTAAATATATAATAGCTTTTTTTTAATAATAATAATAATAGAAAATCAAACATCATCAAATTTGTAAATATCACTATAAATCCTCTAAACAATCATTTTGGATTGTTTTAACTTATAAATCCTCTAAACAATCCTTTTGGATGCTTTTAACTAATAAAATTTTATGCAAAAATATTTAAAAAAAATTCGGATAATAACATGTGTAAAGTTTGGATTATAAGTTTAAAAATGTTTTATCAACCTAGAGTTTTGCTTTATTGAACTGAATTTAACTTGATCCAATTTGAACTTTGGAATAGAACGTACGTTATTACACTGACCGATTGAAAATGAAGCTTGGGATTTGTGAGCGAAAGTTTATTCACCCATAAATATCGTTTATAAATAAAGAGTTTATCGATCGTCAAACGCACAATCGACATACGCTCACAGTTTTCATTTGACAAACACAACGAATCTGTTAATACAAATATTTTCTGTCCGTCAAACACAAATAATCTGTTCATACATATATTTTATTTTTTGTCACCTGCTGCTCAGTTTTGTTTTCTGTTCGCATGATAACGTTTCATATAATACTAACATCACTAAGATTATTTCATATGATCACAAGTTTTTCAAAGAGGAATTTCATTCGTGGTTCTTGTCGGGCTGCAGGTGACGAGTTTCCGTTGTGGAGGATTCGTTCGCGGACTTGGGCTCTCGCACTGCATGATTGACGGAGTAGGATTCTCACAACTTCTTAACGCAATAGGCGATTTTGCCAGAGGAACGCCCCTTCTATCTGTAACACCCAAGTGGAAGAGAGAAATTCTTAAACCACGAAGCCCACCAACGGTCCACTTCGATCACAAAGAATTTGCTGGCATTAACCGAAGCAGAAGTAGCCTCATCGATGTAAGTGCAATTGGAGGTCTAGTCCCGGGCTCATTTGTGGTCACTGCTCAATCTCTAGATAAACTCAAGAAGAATGTCCTAGCGGTGAAGACAAAAGATGATGAGCAGTATTTATATTGTTCGACATTTGAAGCCTTGGCCGCATTCGTGTGGAAATCAAGGGTGAAGGCTCTTAAAATTCCTTTTGATGAAGTACGCCTTCTTTTTGCTGTAAACGTGAGAAAGGTGTACAAACCACCTCTGCCAGAGGGGTACTATGGTAACGGTTTCTTCGGTGCGTGCGTTGCGGTTTCTGCTAGAGTTGTATGTGAGGCTTCGCTTTGGGATTTGGTGAGGATGGTGAAGGAAGAAAAGGCGAGACTGACAGATGGATACCTTAGGTCTGCCATAGATTTTCTTGTGCTCCATGACCCCAAACCGGAAGTTGGGCCTCCTTCCGCAACAGAACTATATTTGTTTGACTGGAGCGGCATGGGCTACTCTCTAGTGGATTTCGGTTGGGGAGAGGCAGTGAACGTGACTCCAGCGAGCTTTCCATTTGTTCATGTTTGCATTTTCCTTCCACCTCCAAATACAAATACAGATCATAAAAAGAAAAAGGGCATCAGAGTTATTATATGCCTATCTCATTAAGCAATGGAAATATTCAAGTCAGACATGGGAAAAACTTTACATGTAACAGGTAAGAGGTGATGTCCACCATACGTTACTGTGATCATGATATGTGGTGATGTCCACCATACGTTACTGTGATCATGATATGTGTTTTGATAACAATCTTTAGAATATTATAGGCTGCATTAAGAATGGGAAGTTACAGCTTAATTAACATCACTTTCCATTGCATGATCTGTGCATTAACAATTTCAATCGGTGACTGTTTCCATAAATCAGCAGTCGAACTCTTATCCACTACTTAAGATTGTGGAACTATGTGCTGCTCTTCAATAATATGGAAAAACAGAAGTCTGATTGCGTGTATTTGGATTGTCCACAAGGATTGATGATTCAATGTCGTGATTGTATAAAAAATATCTCCAAATGAATTGTTTATATCGTGTATTAGATTGCTCCCTAATGCCATATCGCCAATCATAAAATGGGGAGAGATGTTTCAAAATTTAGAGACCGAGAGGCAGATATTAAATTTGAGTTCTCAAGACATGCACAGATATTACCTAAATTTGTGATAAAATTCGAGAGAGCAGCCATAGCATAGGATTATACAAACAAATAATATTATCTATTTTATTATTTTTCTGAACAATGACAACACATTTATATATAGTTGGATTCAGATCTAATTTATTCTAAATATCAGAGAGGTTGAGAGAATTTCTCAACAACCTCCAACATATCTAAATCAATAACTAACCAATTCTATTGTAAGCATTATTCCGACAGTCTCCCTTAATGCTTACATTACAAAAAACTTGCAATACCAATTAGAATATAAATCTTGGTCTCATTTTTTTGTTTTGTCTGGTTGGTCTTCATTAACAACTCTACCCACTATGCAATCTCCGGTTTTGGCTTTTTTCTTCTCCACACTTTCGAGCTACCTCTTCATCCATTTAAAGTATAACCTCTTTAGACAATCATTGATGTATTCACACTATCTACGCTTCTTGACTACCCCAAAGTATAGCCTCGACACTGACTTATCTTATGGATACACTACCTCTCTGAAATTTCCCAGAAAAACAAATTTTGACTGTTATATAGAAGAGTGATCTGATTACTGGATATTTTCAGCAATCAATCATACAATTAACCTTCTTTAAACACATCTACAACAATATATACATTGATAACCTTTAACTGGCAATATTGAACCACATCAATACAGAAAGTAAACATATGACAGAGAGTAAACATAATCCATTAATGATCTTTCTCTCAGTACCTTAAAACGTTGAGAACCACTAATTGAAATTATATTACTTTATTCAATTAATTGGTTCTGCATCATAATAAATTTTTACAGACCAAAATAATTATAAAAGGGATTCCCTCTTGATTTTTCTGTTTGGCAATGAGTTTAAATCTGCCCCATCGGTGGCTCCTCTCTACATGCGCGCAACTCCTCTCAATGGTCGAGGTGAGGAATGATATATCACGATGTTCCTTTTGAAAGTTCCAAGAATATTTGGCAGACGCACCCTTTGTAGCGGATCTCACTCCAGCGCCACTCTCTTCACGCAGCGGATCTTTATTCATAAGGCTAGAGTCTCCTTCATACAGAAATATTCCCACTCAAGCAAGCAAAATTATTCAACACAGAAATGCACTCACAACATACACTCTACTAATTAGCTTTCTTTGTTCTCACATTTTCTTGGCCATAGCACCACACAGCACCACACAGTTAAGCCAGAATAACTTGCTCTGATGCCATGATAAAATTCTAGAGAGCAGCCATAGTATAAACAGATAATACTATCTATTTCAATATATTTCTGCACAATTACAACACATTTATATAGTTGGATTTATCCAATTTATTCTAAACATAGAGAGAGGTTGAGAAAATCTCTCAACAACCTCCAACAAATCCAAACTAATAGCTAATCAATTCTATTGTAAGCATTATTCCAACAATTTGACTTATGAAAGAGAAACCCTATGCTCAGATGAAACTAGATATGAACATACATTATTATAAATATAACACCATTTAAATAAAGAGTAGTTCATATATGTATTTACTCCTACATATCAACCACTTTTTACTTAAATGTGATTGTTGCTTGTTGACTACTTATATGTTTAAGTACAAACCATTAATATATTAATACTTACTTATCAATCATTAATATAGTAATACATAATTAATTAATTAATTAATTATTATATTAATATTTTATATAATAATAATATATTAATATGAATGTATTATATTGTTGTATTAATGTGTATAAAATAATATTTTATTAATGTAGTAATGTATTAATTCATTAATCCATTATTAATAAACAAATTGCTAAACTATTAATAATACATTTCATACATCATTAAATACATTAACAAATCAAATACATTGAATTCAATAAATGCATTAATAAATACATTACTAAATTGTCCACACACATAAACAAAGTAATACATTATAATATATTAATAAAGTAGTAATACATTGAACTTAATTAATCTTAATGTATTTAGTAATACATTATTAAAGTATTTGTAATGTTCCCAGGATTCTAGCAATTTTAGCATTGTTTCTCAGATTATGTAGGCAGCAGCTCTGTGTAGCCCTGCCATTTGTAACAGATCCGTGGCTTTGCCACCTTTAATAAAATTCCTCTAACCGTTATCGTCAAAAAAAAAAAATACATTATTAAAGTATTAAAATATTAATAATACATTATTACATTAAATTATAATTAAAGTATTAATACATTATTAAGTAATTAACACATTAATACATTATCAAAGTATTAGTACATTAATAAAATAATACATTAATATTTATAATAAATACATTACTAAATTGTGTATACATAAATAAAGTATTAATAAAATAATACAATATAATATATTAATAAAGTAGTAATACATTGAACTTAATTAATCTTAATGTATTTAGTAATACATTATTAAAGTATTAAAACATTAATAATATATTATTACATTAATTTATAAATTAAAGTATTAATACATTATTAATTAATTAACACATTAATACATTATCAAAGTATTAGTACATTAATAAAATAATACATTAATATTTATACATTATTAAAGTAGCAACACATTAATAACATATTATTAAAGTATTAATACATTAATTAATTGAAAATGATCAAAGTTAACATTAAAGCATTAATTTAATTAATTTGATTAATATATTAATGTATTAATTATTAATTTAATTAACAAATAAAGTATTAATTTACATTAATGTATAATATGTAATTTATTAAATCAATCGTACATTAATAATGTAAGGTATTAACTAATTAATTATTAAATACATTGGTAATTAATACATCAATAAATAATTTATACATTAAAAAATTAATAAAGAATAAATATACTAATAAAATAATACATTATTACATTAATGTAATGTATAAATTAAATTATTAATTTATATTATACAGTGTAATGTTAAAGTATTAATTTATATTAATGTATAATGTAACTTATTAATTAATTTATACATTAAAATGCAATTTTTTTTTTACTTTGAAATAGAGCTTAGGAAACCCACTTTCCCTTATTTCCAGGATAATATGATGCAGGAGCATCGCTCCATGTGTCAACAATAGACCAACCAGCCAACACATCCAGCATGCATTTAATGGAGAAAGGGAGAGGCACAACCCTCTCAATTTTGAAATTCAAAATTTCAATAAATGTTGTAAGGCTTTTAATGCCAGACCACACTTTTGTACAGGTAATGGTTGGGGTTTCCTTTAATGGTTGCCTGCAATAAGCCCAAGATGTAGTCACGACTGGGCATCCATTTATGTAATGTAGCCATAGGAGCCGCTTTGTGATAGCGATAGCTCAAAGACGGTGGTTGAGGATAAGCTCATGGGAGCCCTCATTTTGTAATTAAAAAATTAGAGTAGAGAGTTAGGAGGAGAGACCAGAGTAGAGAGGTCTCGAGAGAGAGCTGAGACTTGTTACAGTCTAGTCTTTGTAAACATGTGTATAGACATATAGATTAATAGAAAAACAGTTTTTCCTGCATACTGTGTGTTTGATGTTTACATGTTTTTATGCAATACATGTCTTAAATGCATAACTGGTCAAGTATTTCATAGTTTCAATTTCGTCCCGTTTTGGAGTTTTTGAGTGCAAGGAGTGCACATGGTCTACAAGGTGTGCATTGACAGAGGTGACACAACCTAAGGAAATATCAAGAGGGATAGCGTTGAACCTTCATCAGCAGAGGTGCAAGGAGTGCACAGGAAGGAACTCTATCTTGAGTTCGGGGAAGACAGAACTAGTGAAGGTTCTGTAGAGCTCTGCCAAGAGGGCATCGAGCGAGTGCATAGAGTGCACTAGAGAACTCTATTTCGATTACGGTGGGAAGACAAAGTGAGTGAGGATTCTGGAGAACTCTGTCAGGTGGGCATTGAGTTGGTGCAAGTGTGTAGAGAAGGAACTCTTTCGAGTTTTGAGATAAGAGAAGTGTCACAGAAAGACACTCATAGGGTTACTGAACACCCTGTAGGCTGAGCAAATTATACTTGAGCAAGAAGTTGTAGAAGAGGGCACTTCCATCCCTTCAAGGAGAGAAAGGGACAAAGACACTTTGAGGTCAGAGCCACAGATAAGCTCAAAGGAGATAGAACAATTGCATGCAAGGACCCTACACGGAGTCGCAGAGGCCAAGAAAACCCTTTGGAGGTTTCTGAGTTGACTAAGCTCAGGAGGGGAAGCGTGTTTATAACATAGATGAGACCCAAAGGAATCAGGCTCGCAAGGGAATCTCAGGAAGGAGGAGCAGCAACTGACGTTAGATCAGTTGGGAAGACGAGATCTGGACCATTATATCAGTGTTCAAACAGGACGAGCGCACATAGAAGATGTTCAAATCTAAGTCGTTAGATCTGGAGGGATGGATCAACATCCGTTGATCTCGAAGTAAGGTGCGCATGGCTTATGTTTTTCAGCATTTCACGTATCGAGAAACATAAGAGGGAGAGTCTTTCGACTCCCAGAGACATGAAACTACAAAAAACACGCCATCCGTTGGATCGAGAGCGTAGTGGAATGAGAGCCAGTGGATCAAGCATATGTGCATGGGGTTTAGTCCTTGGGAGATGTGCATAATATTAGATCTGGGCCATTAGATATAGTGCAGAGGACCGATAGCCATCAGATCCGAAAGAAGGTGTGCAGGGTTTAATCCCTGGGAAGCCGCACAGAAGGGTAGAACGAACGACAGAAAATTCGAGGGAGAAGTGTCGATTTTCCGTGACTCATCAGATCTAGAAAAGATGCCTGAGGTTTAACCCTCGTAAGAGCAGAGGAGAGAGAGGACCTATCAAAGTCCCGAAATCATTTGGGACCGTCCATCTCAGAGGATGCATGTCAAGAGACCCACATTTCGGGGATTCAGACACCGGGAGACCGAGAGTGAAGAGTCTCCAAAAATCGCAAATGGAGAATTCACGAAAGGACCAAGACCATCCATCAAGGAGGATACATAGCAATGGGTCTGCGTTTTGTACAAATCACTGAAAGGACCAGGATCGTCCATCAAGGAGGCCACGTGGCGAGTGGTCAAAGTTCAGGAAAAATCCCGAAAGGTTGTGGGTCATCGATCTAGTTGGATTGTGATCGGTGGCTCAAGAGGAATATGGACCATTGATCTCTCAAGGGGGAGATTTCGGAATTTCGGGGTCCAGGAGTTCGAAGGACCTAGAATCGTCTGCAACCAGAATCGCGAAACTGTGAATTACGAAATCCTGAAAAGTGGACCGTGTTCACAGGTAGATTTCGACATTTTGGGATCTCGGAGTTCAAAGGACCTAGAATCATTGCAACTAGAATCGCAAAATTGTGAATAGAGAAAACCCAAAAACATTCGCAGGAGTAGCACCAGGTCACAGGATCGGTCGTATGAAAGGCGACTTAAGGGAGAAGTTGTGGAGTTAGGCCCTATTTCAGGTTTTGGCATTTCGAAAGACAAAGAACATGAGGAATGCTTGCATCGCGATTCCCCGAATCATGAAAATCCAGTAGCACTTTGATGTTAAGCATGTGGTCACAGAGTGGTGGTCACATGGATAGAGGCTAAGGGACGACCCAGAGTCGTTAAGCCCTTTTCGTCATTTCAGCGATCAGGAGTTGGAGGGACAAGGAGCCTGGGAGAGCTCGCATGCAGGAGTCCCAAAACCCTGAAACAGGAAAGGTGTGTTGGGTCAGAACAAAGAAGAACGTTGAAAGCTGAGTGTGCGCATAGGTTTTCTGAAAGCCTAAGTCAGGGAATTAAAGGGATCTATGGATTTGTTCAAAGGGTTCCAACAAGAGTTCGAAGAGTCGTTTCAGCTCAGAAGAAGTCGATCCAGAGACCGTGATCAGGGGATCAAATTTTGCTCAATTTTCAAAGTGCTCAGAATGCAACGAAAACAGTGCCATTGCGTCTGTCTCGTCTTCCTGATTCCGGCGGTATGTTTACTTTCTCAAACAGAGTCTGTATGGAAAAGATATCGCGATCTGTTCGCCAAGGCAAACAAGCAAAATTTTGAATGCTGAATGTACCTGTCAGTACAGTCCGTACGGTGACGTGGCAGGGCCGTACCGTCCGTACGGTGACATGGAAGGTGGATGACATGGCACATTTTCATTGGTTGATGATTACCGAATCTGGGGATGACACGTGTCATTAATGATCAATGGTGTGAGGACACGTGGCCCAATCCCTTGGCGCCACGTGCCGCTCGTTGACTGGCTATTTGGTTATATAAAAATGTGTTGAGGCCCGTGGGGTTCAACCCCCAGACCTCCCCTTTATGTAATGACTTCATAACTCTCTGCTAACCAAAGTTCTGCCCTTTGTTCCTTGTTTACTATGCCAAACCACATATATTTAACGTTGATTAATGTTTGGATGGAAAGGGGGGTCGGGTCGGGGCTTAGCCCCGACCCGTGGACGTATTGTATTGCATATGACCCAACATATATTATAGCCCGAATGTTTTGGCACGCGCACATTGCATTGCATTGCATTGCATTGTATTGCAATGTATTGCAATATATTGCATTGCATATATATATAGCCGTGTGTTAAATGTTGGCACGGGGTTTGAAACCAAGACTCGTGTGTTAAGTGTTGGCGCGGGGCCCAAACGGAAGTTGCACGGTTTTCAAATGGTTTAACCACCTTTTTGCCCAGCGCGAGGTCACATGGCCATATGCCCAGGTGCTGAGGCGGTTAGGGGATGGAGGTTCCTTAACCATCCTACGGTTTGCACCGTTGGCACGGTTGCGCCTGGTGCTGGGTTTTTACACTTAAAAGAGCGTGTGAGCCAGGTTTGTGAAGGGGGAGTGCGAATTGTAGAACCAGAGACAGCAAGATTGAAGAGGAAGACTTCCAGGAGGCCTAACTTCTTCATTTTTCGACCGATTGAGGTGCCGAAAGATCCCAGACAAGGGTTTTGGGATGCTGGGAAGCCATTGGAGCAGTCGATTTGTCAGTTTGAGCATTGTAAGACATGTTTTTGAGAACTTTTTGAACAATTAATAATAATGATCCATTGGAAGTTGGACCAGGAGATGTAGCCCATAAGAGGGGTGAACTCCTTTATCAATTGCTGTGCACATGTGTTTATGTTCAATATTTATGCTGTTGTCTATGTGTACTTTGCATAAGTAATCCTTAAATTATGTGTTGAAAATTGATCCTGTTGCTTTAAACACATAACATTTCACTTGCAATATTTATTCAAGTTTTTCAAGTCTTCTTCATTTTTAGATCAAACCGGGAGGTCGCATAACCCTGTTGAGGTAGGGGGTCTTCATCAAGTGGTATCAGAGACAACAGATTTTTCGTTTGCATATCACAAACAAGAGGAGAACTGTGAAGGGTTATAGTCTGATACCATCAAGTGGTATCAGAGCCACTTTCTGTCTGTAGATTGCAGGCAGAGGGAGGTAGAGTAGATAAAAAAAATACTCTAATACACACCATCAAGTGGTATTAGAGCTGATGTTTTTGTCTGTAGACTTCAGGTGAAGGAGACAGTAGGTGAAGGAGGAGACATAGTAATGATGCTATGTGAATATTTTTGCAAGGTCTGCAACAATGAATAGACATCTATGTGAGCTATAGGAGGACATGGAGATGCTCTCAGACGTATAGTGATCGATACGCTTGTCAGGAGGGCATGTGAAAGATGGAAATGGCTACTGAAGGCCATGAGCATGGTGGAAGAGGATACCACTAGCAAATGAGTAAAGCAGAGATTGACAAAGAATTCACTGAGATAAGGGCGAGAATGGAGAAGCTGACACTCAAGATGCAATAGGAGGCAATAGTACACTAGAGGTATGAATGGCCTCTAAATAGGAAAGCCAAATGGCATGTTCAAAAGTTGTTGGCCAGGAAACAACAACAAGAGTTAAGGAAGTGGCTGAGGTATGCTGAAAGCCTTAGTGAGACAGAGTTCGTTTGCATCTATGAGCCAAAAGTCAGAGAAACCCTCAGTAATGAGGAAGAGGGATCAATTTCAGATCTCATAAATTGCCAGGAGGGCAGGGATGAATTTTCAAATTGCCAGGTGGGCAATGAAATCAGATCATTGGAGGATCTCATAGACTATTAGGAGGACAGCCATGGAAATTCATATTTCCAGGAGGGCAATGGTATGAGACTAACAGAGGATCTCATAAAATGCTAGGTGGGTAGAAGTGGACTTTCAAGTTGCCAGGTGGGCAATGGAAAGAGATCAGTGGAAGGTCTCACATATTTCCAGGGGAGCAGTGGTGAAAGTTCAGATTTCCAAGTGGGCAATGAGATGGGATCACTAGATCTCATAGACTGTCAGGTGGGAAACAAAAATTTCCCAAATTGGCAGGTGGGAAAGGGAAAGGAGATGAGACTATTTGAGAGTCTCATTAACTCAGGGGAGAGTTCATATCAGCAAGGAGTGCTGACAGGAGAGAATCAGAAGAGAATTTTGATCATTAAGGGAATTGAAGTATTCCTACCAAGCAGTCCAGTTGAGGCCAGAGAATGCATTGCATATGCAGCAACATAAGAAAGATAGCCAACAGAGACTATCATGGAGGAAGAAGTGGAGGAGACACTGATGTTTTCCCAAAGAGAAAAGGAGGAGCATTTAAAAGAATGGCTCAAAATTTTCAGCCAGGAAGCTGAAACAGAGATGAGTACAACAATGGAGCCTGCAACAGAAGAAGAAGAAGACAACACTTACTTTGTTGATCTGTATCAAGAATTGGAAGCCCTGGAAAATAGGGTGATGGTGCAAAGATTGCACATCCAACAAGCTAAGTTGGAAGCAAGTAGTGGAGCATACCAGCCTGGGGAGACCCTAGAAGAAGATGGAAGTATTCCAGGGGGAGAAATGGCAGAGACATAACTGCCACAGGAAGAAGATGAGCAGTAGTTCAGTGAGGAGACTACAGAGCTAGAGTCTACAGCAGAGTGGCCACTAGGTGCCACAAAGGGAAATAAAGATAGTATGAGAGATCAAGCAAATCTGCCCATTGAGAAGATAGAAGTGCAACAAAGAAGATTGCATACAAAGAGCCAGCCATGGGAGCAACTGAATGAGGTGATTGAAGAAATCAGAAGTTTGATGTTGAGTTCAACAGCAGAGACTGCCAGAAATGAGAATTTGAGAAAAAGGGAGCCTACAAGAGCACCAGGGAAGAAACAACAACAACAACGAAGCAGAAGAGCAGATGGACAACTCCAAGTGAAAGTTTGGGATCCATGTGGATTTCAACACTGGAGAAGAGGAGCTCATGATCAAGAGATCATGATTTTTCCAGCTAAGGAGTATGATGCAGGAGCATTGCTCCAAGTCAGCAACGTGCCAGCCAACCAACACATCCAGCATGCATTTAATGGAGAAAGGGAGAGGCACAACCCTCTCAATTTTGAAATTCAAAACTTCAATAAATGTTCTAAAGATTTTAATGCCAGACCACGCCTTTGTACAGGTAGTGGTTGAGGTTTCCTTTAATGGTATCCTACAACAAGCCCATGATGTAGTCAGGACTAGGCATCCATTTATGTAATGTAGTCGTAGGAGCCGCTCTGTGATAGTGATAGCTCAGAGATGGTGGTTGAGGATAAGCTCATGGGAGCCCTCATTTTGTAATTAAGAAATTAGAGTAGAGATTTAGGAGGAGAGACCAGAGTAGAGAGGTATCGAGAGAGAGATGAGACTTGTTACAGTCCAGTCTTTGTAAGCATTTGTATAGACATACAGATTAATAGAAAAGTAGTTTTTCCTACATACTGTGTGTATGATGTTTACATTTTTTTATGTAATTCATGTCTTAAATGCATAACTGGTGAAGTATTTAATAAGTTTCAATTTCGTCCCATCTTGGAGTTTCTGAGTGCAAGGAGTGCACATAGTCTGCAAGGTGTGCATTGACAGAGGTGAGACAACCTCAGGAAAGCAAAAGAGGGATAGCATTGAACCTTCATCAGTAGAGGTGCAAGGAGTGTACAGGAAGGAACTCTGTCTCAAGTTCAGAGAAGACAGAACTACTGAAGGTTCTATAGAGCTCTGCCAAGAGGGCATCAAGCAACTGCATAGAGTGCACTAGAGAACTCTATTTCAAGCTCGGTGGGAAGATAGAGTCACTGAGGATTCTGGAGAACCCTACCATGTGGGCATTGAGTTGGTGAAAGTGTGCACAGAAGGAACTCTTTCGAGTTCTGAGATAAGAGAAGTGTCACAGAAAGACACTCACAGGGTTACTGAACACCCTGTAGGCTCATCAAAGCATGCTTGAGTAGGAAGTTGCAGAAGAGGGCACTTCCATCCCTTCAAGGAGAGAAAGGGATAGAGACACTTTGAGGTCAGAGCCACAGATAAGCTCAGAGGAGATAGAAAAATTGCATGCAAGGACCCTGTAAGGAGTCATAGAGGCTAAGAAAACCCTTTGGAGGTTTATGAGTTAACTAAGCTCAGAAGGGGAAGCGTTTATATAACACAGACAAGACCCAAAGGAACCGGGATCGTAAGGGAATCTCAGGAAGGAGGAGAAATAACTAACGCTAGATAAGGTAGGAAGACAAGATCTGGACCATTAGATTAGTGTTCAGACAGGAGGAGTGCACATAGGATATGCTCAAATCTGAGCCATCAGATCTGGAAGCATGGATCAACATCTGTTGATCTCGAAGTAAGGTGTGCATGGTTTTACTTTTTTGGCATTTTACGTAGCTGGAAACATAATAGGGTGAGGCTTTCGACTCTGAGAGACGTGAAACTGTGAAAATGCGCCAACCGTTGGATCAGGAGCATAGTGGCATGAGAGCCACTAGATCAAGGATACGTGCAAAAGGTTTAGTCCCTGGGAGAAGCGTAGAATATTAGATATGGGTCGTCAAATCTAGCGTAGAGGACTGATAGCCATCAGATCCAGAAGAAGGTGCACGGGGTTTAATCTCTGGGAAGCCGCACAGAAGGGTAGAATGGATGATAAAAACTTCAAGGGAGAAGTGTCGATTTTCCGTGAGCCTTCAGATCCAGAAAAAATGCCCTAGGTTTAACCCTCGTAAGAGAAGAGGAGAGAGTGGACCTATCAAAGTCCCGAAAGAATTTCAGACCTTCCATCTCAAAGGATTCATGTCAAGAGACCCACATTTCAAGGACCCGGACAACGGGAGATCGAGAGTGAAGATTCTCCAAAAATCGTGAAAGGAGAATTCACGAAAGGACCAGGACTGTCCATCAAGGAGGATACATGGAAACGAGTTAGCATTTCATAGAAATCGCCGAAAGGACCAGGACCGTCCATTAAGAAGGACACGTGGCGAGTGGTCAAGCTTTGGGAAAAATCTCAAAAGGTTGTGGGTCATAGATCCAGTTGGATCGTGATCGTCAGTTCAAGAGGAATCTGGACTGTTGATCTCTCAAGGGGGAGATTTCGGCATTTCGGGGTCCGGGAGTTCGAAGGACCTAGAATTGTCTGCAACCAGAATCGCAAAACCATGAATTACGAAATCCAAAAAAGTGGACCATGGTCACCGGCAGACTTCGACATTTCAGGATGTGGGAGATTGAAGGACCCAGAATCATTGCAGCTGGAATCGCAAAATCGCGAATCGCGAAATCGTGAATCACGAAATCGCGAATCGTGAAATCATGAATCGCGAAATCGCGAATCGTGAAATCGTGAATCGCGAAATCACGAATCGTGAAATCGCGAATTGCAAAAACCCAAAAACATTCGGAGGAGTAGCACCAGGTCACAGGACTGATCGTATGAAAGGAAACTTAAGGGAGAAGCTATGGAGTTATTCCCTATTTTGGGTTTTGGCATTTTGAAAGACCAAGAACATGAGGAATGCTTGCATCATGATTCCCCGAATCGCGAAAAGCTGGTAGTGCTTTGACGATAAGCACGTGGTCACAAAGTGGTGGTCACGTGGATGGAGGCTAAGGGAGGACCCAGAGTTGTTAAGTGATTTTTCGGTGTTTCGGTGACCGGGAGTTGGAGGGACAAGGAGCTTGGGAGAGCTCGCATGCAGGAGTCCCGAAACCCCGAAACATGAAAGGTGTGTTGGGTCAAAACAGAGAAGAGCGTTGAAGGTTGAGCGCGTTCATAGGTTTTCTCAAAGCCTGTGCCAGGGAATTAAAGGGATCTATGTATTCATTCAAAGGGTTCCAGCAGGAGTCCGAAGAGCCATTTCGGTTTAGAATAAGATCGATCCATAGACCGGGAGGTCACATAACACTGTTGAGGTATGGGGTCTACATCAAGTGGTATCAGATCCAACAGATTTTTTGTTTGCATATCACAGACAAGAGGAGGACTTCGAAGGGATACAGTCTGATATCATCAAGTGGTATTAAAGCCACTTTCTGTCTGTAGACTGCAGGTAGAGGGAGGCATAGTAGATAAATAAAATACTCTGATACACACCATCAAGTGGTATCAAAGTTGATATTTTCATCTGTAGACTTCAGGCGAAGGAGACAATAGGTGAAGGAGGAGACAGAGTAATGATGATCTGTGAATATTGTTGCAAGGTGTGCAGTAGTCAATAGACAACCAGACGAGCTGTAGGGGGACATGGAGATGCTCTCAGACGTAGAGTGATCCATACGCTTGCCAGGAGGGCAGGTGAAAGATGGAAATGGCTAATGAAGTCCATGAGTGTGGTGGAAGAGGAGGCCACCAACAAATGAGTAAAGTAGAGATTGACAAAGGACTCGCTGAGATAAGGGCGAGAATGGAGAAGTTGACACTAAAGATGAAACAGGAGGAAAAAGTACACTAGAGGTACGAATGGCCTCTTAACAGGGTAGCCAAATGGCCTATTCAAAAGTTGTTGACTAGGGAACAACAACAAGAGTTGAGGAAGTGGCTGAGGTATGCTGAAAGCCTTAGTGACACAGAGCTAGTTTTCATCTGTGAGCCAAAAGTCAGAGAAACCCTCAGTAATGAGGAAGAGGGATCAGTTTAAGATCTCATAAACTACCAGGAGGGCAGGGATGAATTTTTGAATTGCCAGGTGGGCAATGAAATGAGAACATTGGAGGATCTCATAGACTGTCAGGAGGATAGCCATGGAAACTCATATTTCCAGGAGGGCAATGGTATGAGACCAATAGAGGATCTCATAAAATGCCAGGTGGGAAGAAGTGGACTTTCAAGTTGTCAGGTGGGCAATGGAAAGAGATCAATGGAAGGTCTCACGTACTGCCAGGGGAGCAGTGGTGAAAGTTTAGATTGCCAAGTGGTCAATGAGATGGGATCACTGGATCTCATAGACTGCGAGGTGGGAAACAAAAAATTACCAAATTTCTAGTTGGGTAGGGGAAAGGAGATGAGACTTTCTAAGAGTCTCATGAACTCAGGGGAGAGTTCAGATCAACAAGGAGTGCTGACAGGAGAGAATCAGAAGAGAATTCTAATCATTGGGGGAGTTGAAGTATTCCTACCAAGTAGCCCAGTTGAGGCCATAGAATGTGTTGCAGATGCAACAACAAAAGAAAGACAGCCAACAAAGACTGTCATGGAGGAAGAAGTGGAGCAGACACTGATGTTTGCCCAAGGAGAAAAGGAGGAGCATTCAAAAGAATGGCTCAAAATTTTCAGCTAGGAAGATGAAACAAAGATGACTGCAGCACTAGAGCCTGTAGTAGAAGAAGAAGAAGACAACACAGACTTTGTTGATCTGTATCAAGAATTGGAAGCCATGGAAAATAGGGTGATGGTGTAAAGATTTCACATCCAACCGGCTAAGTTGGAAGTAGGTAGTGGAGCATACCAGCTTGGGGAGAATCTAGAAGTATGCCAGGAGGGGAAATGGTAGCAACATAATTGCCATAGGAAGAAGCTGAGTAGTAGTTTAGTGGGGAGACTGCAGAGCTGGAGTCTGCAGTAGAGTGGCCACTCAGTGCCACAAAGGGAAATAAAGACAACATGAGAGATCAAACAAATCTTCCCATTGAGAAGATAGAAGTGTAGTAGAGGAGACTGCATACAAAGAGACAACCGTGGGAGTAGATGGACGAGGTGATTGAAGAAATTAGAAGGTTGATGTTGAGTTCAGTAGGAGAGACTGCCAACAACGAGAAGCTAAGAATAAGGGAGCCTGCAAGAGAGGCAGGGAAACAACAGCAGCAACAACGAAGAAGAGGAGCAGATGGACAACTCTAAGGGAAAGTTTGGGATCCAAGTGGATTTCAACACTGGAGAAGAGGAGCTCATGATCAGGAGATCATGATTTTTCCAACTGAGGAGTATGATGCAGGAGCATCACTCCATGTTAGCAGTGTGTCAGCCAGCCAACACATCCGGCACGCATTTAATGGAGAAAGGGAGAGGCGTAGCCCTCTCAATTTTGAAATTCAAAATTTCAATAAATGTTGTAAGGATTTTAATGCTAGACCACGCCTTTGTACAGGTAGTGGTTGAGGTTTCCTTTAATGGCTTCCTGCAGCAAGCCCAGGACGTACTCAGGACTGGGCATCCATTTATGTAATGTAGCCGTAGGAGCCGCTCTGTGAGAGCGATATCTCAGAGATGGTGGTTGAGGATAAGCTCATGGGAGCCCTCATTTTGTAATTAAGAAATTAGAGTAGAGAGTTAGGAGGAGAGACCAGAGCAAAGAGGTCTCGAGAGAGAGCTGAGACTTGTTACAGTCCAGTCATTGTAAACATTTGTATAGACATACAGATTAATAGAAAAACAATTTTTCCCGCATACTGTGTGTTTGATGTTTACATGTTTTTATGCAATTCGTGTCTTAAATGCATAACTGATGAAGTATTTCATAAGTTTCAATTTCATCCTGTCTTGGAGTTTCCAAGTGCAAGGAGTTCACATAGTCTGCCAGGTGTGCATTGAAAGAGGTGAGACAACCTTAGGAAATCTCAAGAGGGATAGCGTTGAACCTTCATCAGCAGAAGTGCAAGGAGTGCATAGGAAGGAACTCTATCTCGAGTTCAAGGAAGACAAAAATACTAAAGGTTCTGTAGAGCTCTTCCAAGAGGGAATCGAGCGAGTGCNATGGAGTGAACTAGATAACTCTATTTCGAGTTCGGTGGGAAGACAGAGTCACTGAGGATTCTAGAGAACTCTGCCAGGTGGGCATTGAGTTGGTGCAAGTGTGCACAGAAGGAAATATTTCGAGTTCTGATATAAGAGAAGTGTCACAGAAATACACTCACAGGGTTACTGAACACCCTATAGGCTCAGCAAAGCGTGCTTGAGTAGGAAGTTGCAGAAGAGGGCACTTCCATCCCTTCAAGGAGAGAAAGGCACAAAGACACTTTAAGGTCAGAGCCATAGATAAGCTCAGAGGAGATAGCACAATTGCATGCAAGGACCCTGCAAGGAGTCGCAGAGGCTAAGAAAACCCTTTGGAGGCTTCTCAGTTGACTAAGCTCAGGAGGGGAAGCATTTCTATAATGCAGACGAGACCCAAAGGAACCAGGATCGTAAGGGAAGCTCAGGAAGGAGGAGCAACAACTGACATTAGATCGGCTGGGAAGACGAGATATGGACCATTAGATTAGTGTTCAGACAGGAGGAGCGCACATAGGAGATGTTCAAATCTGAGTCATCATATCTAGAGGCATGGATCAACATCTGTTGATCTCGAAGTAAGGTGCACATGGTTTAAGTTTCTTGGAATTTTGCGTAACATGAAACATAAGAGGGAGAGTCTTTCGACTCCCAGAGATGTGAAACTGTGAAAACGTGCCATCCATTGGATCAGGAGTGTAGTGGCATGAGAGCCACTGGATCAAGGATACGTGCAAGGGGTTTGGTCCCCTGGGAGATGCGTAGAAGATTAGATTTGGGCCGTCAGATCTGATGCAGAGGACTGATAGCCATTGGATCTGGAAGAAGGTGCACGGGGTTTAATCCCTAGGAAGCTGCACAGAAGGGTAGAATGGACGACAAAAACTTTGAAGGAGAAGTGTTTATTTGAAGTGAGCCATCAAATCCAGAAAAGATGCCCGAGGTTTAATCCTCGTAAGAGCAGAGGAGAGAGAGGACCTATCAAAGTCTCGAAATCATTTTGGACCATCCATCTCAGAGGACGTGTGTCAAGAGACCCACATTTCGGGGATTCGGAGACCGGGAGACTGAGAGTGAAGAGTCTTCAAAAATATTGAAAGGAGAATTTGCGAAAGGACAAGGATCATCCATCAAGGAGGATACATGGCAATGGGTCGGTGTTTCATAGAAATTGTCGAAAGGACAAGGACCATCCATCAAGGAGGACACGTGGTGAGTGGTCAAGGTTTAAGAAAAATCCCGAAAGGTTGTGGGTCATCGATCCAGTTGGATCGTGATCGTCGGTTCAAGAGGAATCTAGACTGTTGATCTCTCAAGGGGGAGATTTCAACATTTCGGGGTTTGGGAGTTCGAAGGACCTAGAATCGTCTGCAACTGGAATCGAGAAACTACGAATTACAAAATCTCGAAAAGTGGACCGTGGTCATGGGTAGATTTCGTCATTTCGTTATCTGGGATTTCAAAGGACCTAGAATCATTGCAGCCGGAATCACGAAATCGTGAATCGAGAAAACCCAAAAACATTCAGAGGAATAGCACCAGGTCATAGGACCGGTCATATGAAAGGCGACTTAAGGGAGAATCTATGGAGTTAGGCCCTATTTTGGGTTTCAACATTTCGAAAGACAGAGAACAAGAGGAATGCTTGCATTGCGATTCCCCGAATCGCGAAAATCCGGTAGCGCTTTGACGTTAAGCAAATGGTCATAGAGTGGTGGTCACGTGGAGGGAGGCTAATGGAGGACCCAGAGTTGTTAAGCCATTTTCGGTGTTTCGGCGACCGGGAGTTGGAGGGACAAGGAGCCTGGGAGATTTGGCATGCAGGAGTCCTGAAACCCCGAAACAAGAAAGGTGTGTTGGGTCAAAACAGAGAAGAGCGCTGAAAGTTGAGTGCGTGCATAGGTTTTCTCAAAGCCTGTGTCAGGGAATTAAAGGGACTTGTGGATTTGTTCAAAGGGTTCCAGCAGGAGTCTAAAGAGCCATTTCGGCTTAGAAGAAGATCGATCCAGAGATCGGGAGGTCGCAGAACCCTACTGAGGTAGGGGGTCTGCATCATAATACTTAGGGTAAATGCTTTTTACATAGTTGGTTCAATGTCACTTATGGGAAATTGAATCTCTATGGGGAAAACACCCCGTAGCACAAACCACTTGGGATGAACCCAATTGACATTAATACACTAATAAAGTAATGCATTAATAATATATTATTACAATAATAATACATTAAAAATATATATATTTAATACATTAAATTCATTAATAAATACATTACTAAAATACTATTACATTAAATTATCAATAAAGTATTAATACACTAATAAAGAAATAAATTACTAAAGTAGTCATACATTTATCTCAATGACTTTAGTGATTCATTATTAAATTATTAATATATTAATAATACATTATTAAATGTATAAACTAAATTATTAATACATTAATAATGCAATGTATTAATTAATTTATACATTATTAATTAATATATTGTCAAATTTTAAATACACTAATAAAATGATACATTAATAATACATTATTAAAGTATTAATACACTAATATATTAATTGACAATGGTTGTGGTTGACTATGGTTGACTATGACAATGGTTTCTTATGGTTGACCATGACAATGATCGTGACCATGGTTAACTTTGGTAGATCTTGGTTGATTTGGGGAAGGAAAGGTTGACTATGGTTGACATGGTTAATTATGGTTGACCATGACCATGGTTAATTGTGGTTGACCTTGGATTACCGTGATCATGGTTAATTATTGTTGACCATAACCATGGCTAACTTCCATAGACCTTCACCATGGTTAACTTTCACATACCTTCACTATGGTTGACCTTGGATGACCATGACCATGGTTGACTGTGGTTGACAATGGTTAACCATGTTTGACAATTGTTGTCCATAGGTGACCATGGCTAGCAGTGAGCATGGTTGACAAAGATTATGGATGACATTCAGATAACAACATTTGGAATTGTTTGTCACATTACACTGACATGATATTTGCGTAACATTGCGATGACGAGGCTATATTGATGACATTGTGACGACGAGGCTATGTTCATCATATTGTGACAATATGATTATTTTCATGACATTGCGAGGGAGGGGCTAAGTTTTTCAGATTGCGATGATAGGATATTGCGTCACACTATGATGACACGATATTTGCATCACATTGTGACAACGAGTTTATGTTCATCACATTGTGATGATAGGATATTATTTTTCACATATTAACAATGACAAGGATATTATGATGACATGCCTATGTTCATCACATTGTGATGACATGAAATTTAATTAAAAAGTGGCTATGTGATGAACATAAATGTCCTATGTGATGAAAATAAATGTTGTATGTTCATCATATGTCGTATGGCTATGTGATGAACATACATGTCAAATGTTCATCACATGGCAATGATGAGACATTTATTTTAGTGACAAGGCTATGTTCATCACATAATGATGACACGACATTGTTTGTCACATTATGATGATAGGATATTTGTCTCACAATGTGACAACGAGGATATGTTCATCATATTAGGATGACGAGGCTATGTTCATGACATTGCAACAATATGGTTATACTCATCACATTGCGCTGAAGATGCTATGTTTATCACATTGCAACAATATGGTTATGTTCATCAAATTGTTACAATATGGTTATGTTCGTCACATTGCGAAAATATGGTTATGGAAAACCATGTTTGTCATATTGAGACAATATGGTTATGGGAAACCATGGTAATCTATGGAAAATAACTGTCAAAGATGTTTAACCATTATCAAACATGGTCAACCACAATCAACCATAGTCATGGTCAACCACAATCAATCATAGTCATGGTCAACCAAGTTGAACCATATTTTTGTTCATCACATTGTGATAATATAGTTATGTTCTTCACATTATGTGTTTATTGTATAAGGATATGTTTGTCACATTGCAACAATATGGTTATGTTCGTCACATAATGACGATAGGGCTAAGTTCATGACATTGTTAGAACACTATATTTGCGTCACATTATGATGACTAGATATTTGTGTCACATTGCAACGATGGGGTTTTGTTCATAGCATTGCAATGATAGGATATTGTTTGTCACATAACGACGATGACATAGATATTGTGATGATGAGGCTAAGTTCATCACATTGCGACAAAAAGACATTTAAATAAAAAGTGGCTATGTGATTAACATAAATGTCCTTTGTTCATCATATGTACTATGGCTATGTGATGAACATAAATGCTATATATTCATCACATTGCGACAACATTAAATTTATTACGATGATGGGGCTACGTTCACCACATTACAACAACATAACATTGTTTTTGACCTTATGACGACAAGATATTTTCATAACATTGCGATGAGGAGGCTATGTTCATCATATTGCGACGTCGAGGCTATGTTCATCACATTGATAACAAATCATCTTGAACTTTGTAGATGATGAATTATACTTGTTCCAAGGAAATTGACAACAAATCATTTAATAATGTATACTTGTTATAAGAACATTGATAGGAAATCATCTACAAGTTTGAAGATGGTGACTTTTATTGTTCTAAGGACATTGATAACAAATCAACTTGATTTATATGTTACAGAGTATGATTTATATTTTCTATAAGAACATTTAAAGGAAATCAACTTGTTTTATGCTTTGGAGATGATGATTTGTACTCATTCTAAGGACATTGATAGAAAATTAGCTTGAAATTTGATGATGATTTATTATTGTTATAAGGATATTGAAGTACAATACACATGGATCATAAAGTGTATACATTGCACACTGAGACAAACTATGACCATTACACATGCATAGATAATTTTTCTATTTTTTCATTGATTTTATTTGTCATGGGTGGAATAATTAACAAAGCAAGTCAAGTCACCCACCTATAGAAAAATTTAATTAAAATCCATATATATATATATATATATATATATATATATATAAAACCCATATATTGAAAAGAATAAATTTCTCACAATGGTATTAAACCATATTCTCAATCTATTAAAATAATGAGAAGTCTTTTCGTTAATTATTACTATACCAATTATATTTATAGTTATATATATACACTTAAATTTCTTTTCCTAGAGTATTTTTTACAAGGTGGAGATATCATTATTATTATTTTTGATTAGGGAGTAACCCGAAATGTTTAAATGCTTCAATAATTGAGTTACATAACAATTTTTAAAAGAAAATTAAAGTAACTTAAAATCATATATATATATATATATATATATATATATATATATATATATATATATATATATATATATATTATACATATCAGAAATTTGATCCTCTAAATGCTTATAAATAATTTGAAATTATAATTTTATAAACATATAAAAAATAAAATTAATGCATTTGATTAAAAATAAATAAATAAGTCATGTCGTCTTATTTATCTTTTTAATTCTTTTCATTTTACAAAATAAACTCAAATATCTCATGTATATTTTGTTTAAAAAATATCCGCCCCTCAACTTTTAATTTTACAAAATGACTTGTAAATATCATAATATATTTTATTAAAAATGATTTTATTCCAAAATAAAAAGAATTGCCAAGAATTTTGAAAAAAAAACAAACCCTAATCTCTGCTCTATACAAATAAACCTAACACTAATATTGCCCTACCCTAATAGTAATAACTATTATTATGATCACATAAATGTTATTAGATTATTTTGAATATTTATCATTTATTCTTTAAAAAAATTTAATCATCTTAAATAAATATTCAATGTATTATTTTTAATAAAAATAAAATGATTTTAATATATATATATATATATATATATATATATATATATATATATAACACATTTGATCATATTCATTCTCGTATTTTTTTATAAAAGATACAACAATTTGTATCTTCTTTATTTTTTATAAGATACAACCGTAAGTTTACAACGGTATCATTCTTTTATTTTTTATAAGATACAACCGTAAGTTACAACGCCTTCCTATCCTGAGGAAGAAAAGTTTAAAAAATATAAGATGATAAAGTATTCAAACTCTTTCTTGATCGTTCCTCTAGGTGTTACAAATTCTCCAAATATTTTGATTTCACAAAAATGGGTTTTTCTTTATTGAACATTTCCACTAAAATGATAATATTGATGAGTATTCAACTTATTGAAGAATATAACCTTAATATTGCTTATTTTTTTGTTGGAGGAATTGACAATTGGGTTGGGTTCGTATTCGCGTGATATGGGGTCGATTCCGACTATTACCACTATAACTTCGAGGTATTTTTACATTTCTGCTATTTCCAATTGCTCTTCACCCCCGAGGGAAGACAAATTGAAGGGCATGGGGGTGGGATTTGGGTCACACTACCATTTAATATAATATCTTTGGGTGAAACCACACTTTCGACCACTACCTCAAGGTACTCTCATGGATTCAGATTAGGCTCTCATGAGAATTGAACCTTTCCCAATGGTAAAAAACTCCTCTCTTTCCACCATTAGATCCAACCGCTTTGGACATATAACCTTAGCACTATTGAAATTCACATTCATTCTAATTTTCTTAATATTTAAAAAAATTTCAAAAGCTTTTTTTATAGACTCACATGGCATTGCTTCCCTTCAAAAAAAAATTATGTCACTGCACTGGTTGTAAACAAAGATTTAATTAAAGCCATGATCATTTGTTTTTAGTTGAAAATTATAGAATTAATTAACTAAAGCCAAGACTCACTCCAATTCGTTTCATCTTTGTTTAGTGATCCAACAAATCCTCTTAAATTCCATTAATCCTTTGGAGCGAACTCTTCATCGAAAGAAGAATATTCTAGGACCTGCAACTATGATAAAAAAAATGTTAGAATGACAATCAATTTAGAAGATAAAATTTCATATTAATTATCCAAAAAAGCCAGATACAATATTGTGTACTGGTAAAGGATTGTTTGAATTCATATTCTTCAAAAACTTTACTTCCAATATCATAACCCAAAACCCACAATCCATCCCATTCAGTTGTTGAGGAGACCGAATAAAATAAAATGCCCCATGCTATTATATAGGCTAATTTTTTAACAATACTATGTAATGTATGAGGGTGAATTCGAAAGAAAACCACCCATATTTCATGCCATGCCTCAACGTGGGCCTCCCTAGCAACAACCCTGCAATAGGATATATGAAAATACTTTTAATCATCTATGAAAACTCGAATTGAAATAATGAAGGAAATAACAATGGATATAGAGTTCGAAGGCTTACTTTGTTATGACATATACATGAAATTTTATTATTCCATGGTTGTGAAGAGTGTTGAAGTGCAATATGCACGAGGTTCTCCAAGGGACACTAGAAAGATTCACATGTCTTCGCAGTTTGATCCCACAAGTGATGGATAAAGTCGAGTGTTTTTTGTAGCATAAACTTCACATGAAGGTCGAATATGGACGTTTATGATATAATTATGTAATTTAGCAGTTTAGGGAATAATACAATACTCGTATAAAAGTGGAATTATATTAAAATAAAATTATTTTATTTCATTGTCTAACGCCTCCTCCAAAATGTGGATAGGTACTACGTGTCTCCACTTACTGAGGTCACGCATGTTGAGGCTTATCATGTATACAGAACATCGATGAACTTGTTGTTGGATTTTTTTGGGAAATAGTCTCAGATGACAATTGTGAAGACAAGTGATACAATCCCCAACCACTCCCAGGGGTTCACGCGACCTCCTGGTCTAAGGAGCGTTCACACTAAGGATTCGAATCAACTCTTAGGCTTTTACTAAACCTTCAAATTCCTTTTCCATGTGGCTTTTTCCTTTTCCCTGCATGAAAAATCACATTCACGAGGTTCCTAATACTCTAGCGGAGTCTTCTATGTGACCTCAGGCCAAAACCATGAGCTAGATTTCAACCTAGCGAAGAATATGGGACCTCGAAGCTCCGGGCTTTAGGAGTCTTCCACTCTCCAACACACAATAATTCCAAAGTGACGAACTCCAAACTATTAAATCGGACGACTGTCATCCACCTTAGATCAACGACCTAAGATTACTTCGCACTCCGTACTTTAGAGTGTTTTTGCACCACAACACCTCCAATCCTCTGGAATGCCAAACTAGAGAACTCACGAAGGGCCTCAATCAGTAGTCCACACGTTCTTGCGAATGGTCGGTCGAGATGGACTCCCGAACTAGACTATTTCACCGGAGTAGCAGTAACTCAGCGTACTAGAATATTTCACTACATTAGTCATACACATCACCTTGACAAGTGCCACAGTTTGTGTATGATCAAGAATCACTTGCTTTCCACTCTATTCCACACTTCTTCCTGGACTCACATATGTAATTCATCACACTTCCACAACACTTCCTGCTACTTGGGGAAATCCTTTTGAAACACTCCAAGCTTGTTCCTCAAGTACTCAAACTTCAGCTTTGATAGAGGCTTGGTCAACACATCAGCTACTTGCTCATCTATAGCGACATACTGGAGCTTCACTACACCCTTTTACACCATATCTCTGATATAATGATACTTGATCTCAATATGATTGGAATTTTTCATGAAACATCGGGTTCTCTGTCAACTTCACAAAACTCTAGTTGTTGCACCAGATACAATTTTGCCTCTATCTCGATATAAAACAATCTTACAATAATCTTCCGAAGCTACACTGCTTCACTTCTAGCTTAACATGTTGCCATGTACTCTACCTCAACCATACTGAGAGCCATACTATTATTCTTAATATTGAACCATGAGATCATAACTGATCCCAAACTCAAGCAACCTCCAGATGTAATTTTTCAATCTGCAATACTATTAGCCCAATCTAAATTAGTAAATCCTTGCAAGATTATCTCACGCTATGAAACATATCTGATTCCATAATCAATTGTACCTTTTAGGTACCTAATCACATATTTATATCAAATCAAGTGAACATGTCTCGGCACAACCATATACTAAGTCATTGTGTTCACCTCAAAACATACATATAGTCTCGTGTGCATCCATTCTCTAAATATGTATCACTCAATAATTTCATATTTATCACCATTGGTGTAGGCATGGATTTACAATCAATCATTATGAATTTCTTTAGAATATCTATAACATATTTTCCTTGGAATAGGAAAATATCATCAGGTTTCTACCACACTTCGATACCCAATAAATAATGCATCATACCCACGTCTTTCATCTCTAACTTTGTGGAAAGCTTCCTCTTACTTTCAATGATGACCTTCCCATATCCTGTTACAAATAGGTCATCCACATATAATAGCAATATCATTGTTCCATCATACAAAACCTTGTAGTAAAGGTTGGAATATGATTTACTCTTGGTAAATCCAAAAATCATTAGGAAACTATCTTATCTAGAATATCATGCCATGGGTTCCTTCTTAAGGCCGTATAAAGATTTCTTCAATCTGCAGACATGAGACTATGTATCTTGTGGATAATCTATTTACACTTCTTCTTACTATTGAAGCAAGTGTCTCGTCATAGTATTCTCCCTCTTGTTGGGAGAATTCTATGGCCATAAATTAGGATTTTTACATCTCTATACTGTTATCTGCAACATTTTTTATTTTGTATATCAATTCGGAAGTCACCACTAACTTCGCTTCTAGTCTCAAGGAAAAATATCCATATCCCAGTCCTTTTCAATGGATTCTTCCTCTGTCACTAAAACAAATAAATCTTCCTAGGTGGTCTCATATCTCCTCGAAGCCTTTCATACTTTGATATAGAATTGTCAAGTCATGGAACCTTTCTGTCAGTACTGGAAGACATCTCTCTCTCCCATATGAGTCTGAGGAGGAATACTTTTTGAATTACAGTCTTTGATCCATTGACTCTCTCTCAGATCAGGCTCACTCTGATTCTCTATGCTCCCTTTGAAGCTTGAATCCCTATGAGTCTATATAATCTTTGGAGCCATTTTCTCCCTCTGTATGTGATGATTTCCTCTGAAGTCTCCTATGAATGGTCATGGGGAGGCTTCTCCTCCCTACTATATCATGAGGGATGACTCCTTCTGAAATTTATCTCCTTCTTAGATGGTACTTGGTGGGGACACCTACCTCACTACTAGAGGAGCTATCTTCTCCTCATGATATGGCTCACCAATTCTATATGTATATTTCTATCCTGCAAAGTGTCATAGGACCATGTTGGTCTTTTCCTCGTTACTGCAATGATTTTTGGTAGGCCCTTCTAGCTCTACTAACTCTTCTTGATGATCTGAAGAGTGATCAAATATACTAGAGGGATTTGTTCAGTCATCTTTGTATCCTTACTATCCTAACAATAAATCTCCATATGAGATATTATGTATCTCACAAAAGTACTATTCTTCGTCCTCTTTTTCTTTGTTATATGGATTCATGAGACCGAGTATACAACTTATTATCTAGGTAGTATGCTCTATATTTCAAACTATATACCATCTAATATGTTACATCCTACAACCGTCACTATATCTTCGCTCAGATTTATTACCTATGACCTTCCCGGCACAAGACCAATGACAAGGGAAAACAATAGACAAGAATAATACTCTTATAATAATAATAAAAACAATAATGAGAACAATCGTCACAGTAGCTCCTTCTCAAAGCTGTGACTTGTGACCTTCCTAGAACAAGAGACAAAATAAAAAATACAATAATAATAAATAGGAACAAAACTCTTCTATTGTTCTGAACAATCATTCCTTCATGGTAACCTGCCCGAAAAAAGAAAAAAAGAACAACAATATTTCCATGGTAACCTCCATGGAATTTACAAGATCACCTCCCTGAGACAAGAGGAACAAGAGAAAAAGTATTTCCAAAATAAGATCATTTTCATTAGAACATATCTATGTTAAAAATAATAAAAGACAATTTCATGGTAATCAACATATTGTTACCAAGGTGACCTGCCTAGAAGCAAAATAGGGAGTATCTCCTAGAGGAGTGTTAGTTCATCTTAAGTACAATAAGCATTTTTATCAATAGTACTCACATGCTACCATGTATTCATTGTATCTAGGAGTAATAGAACCTTTCAAGGATCGTTGTCACAACTATAATGTTTACTTGTAATGTAGCAATTATCAATCTTGATATGTGAAAATTGGAAACTAATCAATTTAATCAATCAAACCTCGAAACCAGAGTCTTATATTCAAGAATGAGTGTTGTTTATACTGACAAGAAAACGTGATAGTATTCTCCAGTAAGGCAATAATATAATCACTTAACGGTTACAACAAATAGGTGTTAAGTTTGTAAATTAAAATAGCATCTCATCTTGTCAAAAAGAAAAGATATTGTTCCAAATAAACTGATTATTCATGGAATTGATCTATTGATCAATCTGTTTGGAATTGATATTACAGCATCCAGTAAAGGATTCTCCAGATCAGATACACACTTCAACAAGATTAGCGACAATAGGAATTTCCTTTGGCTTGAGGCAAAACTCAATATTACAGAGAATAGGAGTTTCCTCTAACGACAGTTAAACTCTCCAAAGGGATTAGTCTAGTCCTCCATTCCCTCATTCAATCAGACTATGGCTTATGCAGTGACAACAGTTTCAATAGTTGCACCTGCTCCTCTTGAACGCACAACATTTTTGGTGCTCTCTGTATCTTCTTCCTCCCATATCTCAGGCAGAGCTTCTCTAATGTTGTGAATACTTTCAAGGGCAAAATCTGCTCCCTCTGTTCTGACAGAAGTGCCCACCTGTTGACAGTGAAAGGCAATATTAAAACTAGAGGAAGATTCGACCAATTATGCCATCCTGTTGACAGTGAAAGGCAATATTAAAACTAGAGGAAGATTCGACCAATTATGCCATTTTACAAAAGCATCATATCCCATTTAGAATTATATGGTCTTACCAATACAGTATGCAAGCCTGCACGCTTTCCTGCTGCTATATTCCGGAGGCTGTCATCAAAGAAAATCTGCAGGGTAACATAATAAATTTAGATGCAACTCTTACAATAGACGCTGTTGAAATGATATGCAGAAGGTAAAGAAAAAATGGATGTTGTGTGGTCTGCCACAAGCTAGAAATAGTTAAGTTTGTGATGTCTAATTGCAGGTTGCCAGTATGTTTTGAGACTATATATTACGACTGAGTACAACATTCCCTTTGAAGCTCCTCTTTGTTGAAAAGGGTCTGGACAAATGAATAATTGAGCAGTATGTGGGATGTGATAAGACTAACAAGCATCTTTCTTGTTGAAACATCTCTGTCACACAACTTTAGTTTTATGTTTTGGGACTGGATTATTGCTGAATACAATATTCTCTTTGTAGGTCCTCTTTGTTGAAAAGGGACTGTGTTTAATGACAAGTGGATAATTGGGCATTAAGTGGGTCATGATCAGAGCAACATGCATCTCTTTCTTGTCAAAATGCCACTGCAGCATAACTTTTCAAAAGATAACTAAGTCACTCACATAGGGACAAGTTTTATGCCACTGCACCATAACTTTTCAAAAGAGAACTAAGTCACTCACATAGGGACAAGTTTTTACATTTAAGTGAGAATTGGCTCTTCAGATTTCAGCCAGGATGGCCATTTTTAGAAAAGGGATAGATACCCCTCAAAGTGGAACCAAAGCAGAGATACTGGCTCTCCTTGTTTGTGTAGGAAGGGGGGTTTGGTATAAACTTTCTATGGTACCTGGATTTGTCAATCTTAATGTAGATCTATATTGATATCTAATGTAATATAATTTTCATTTTCAATAAAATTGATACTGGAAGGAAAATGGCCATAACCTTTAGTCCCGCACCGTTCTCATATGACAAAGCATCTAAAAGGTGAAGAGCCAGCTCCATGGCCTCTTTTGAGGGCTTGCAAATTATGGGTGTCTTCGAGACTGTAGAGTTAACAGTGGGCATACCCCATTCATTATTGCTTTCAGTAATATTTGGAGGATTAAGTGTGTCAAAGCATATTATGCCTTCAAAGCAATCTTCCAACCCCAGCCTGTTAAGGACCTTTGCAGCATGAACTTTGTCACTGTTTGTAACTTCCGTTTTACATAAATAAAAGTTACAAACAACAGTTGCTATGCTTATAAATTTCCAAAAAAACCTAGGGCTTCATCATGAGTTATCATCATAAAAGGAATTTGAAGGGATCCATATGATCTTACAATTTTCTGCTGAGGCATGCTTAATAACAAGTTCTTCAGTACAGGATCTGGTTTAAGATTTTCATATGGCAATCTTCCGTGAACAAAACTGTAAAAGAAATGTTTATTTTGAGTGAGTGAAGCAGGATAGCGTTTCAGGCCAAAAGCAATCAATGGTATTCCAAACAAGCCTAAATAACATTTACTGTTTGATTCTTTGCTTGAAAGTTGAAAGTCGACGATAGCTGTAAATTCACCAACCAGAAGACATAAGATTTCTTAAGTACCTGTGGTAATCATCATAGTAAAATTCATATACCATTGCATATGTAGATCAAAGAACATGGTAAAAAAATAAGCAATGAATCCATGAACATGAAATTCGAGAAAGAGGTTCTCAATTCAATTGCAATTCTCAGCCATAAATAAAGACATTTAGGACACCTTAAATTTACATTCATACATCATCATCAGTAGGGCAAAAGAGAGATCCTTGAGGCTTAAACACCACAGATGAGAAACAAGGTTTTGGTCTCATGAATTTTGGGTAAAAATGTCTCTTGGGAGAGTGGTGGCCAGTGGATCAATTTCCTTGGGTTAAATAATAGAAACCCATGGAGTAATTATGGATAGTATATCTCAGATGTTCTGCAGTCATTTCAGGAAGCACGGTCTCATTGAAAGCAGTTCATAACTCCACTCTTAAGCTACTTGCTAAACCTATTACAATTAATAGGGTTGTAGAATTCCTCAATAATCAGCTATAGAAGGCTCCCAATGCTAAAAATCAGTCATTTTAACCTTAAAAGTTGAAATACAATGCTGAATTACATGAAACAAAAGGGATTGAATGCTTACCCTGAGTCCAGCCATGGTTGTCCCATAAGTCTTATACAACTCTCTGCTCAAGTCTGGGACTCTGCTCTTTTCAACTCCGAGCTCTTGATTCACATAATCTGTTATACAACAACCAGGCCGCACACATAATTCAAACCTCAAAAGTTCCCTCAATGCCAAAGTAGAAACCTTAATTGCCTCTACAACCCCAGTACGGGTGGGGCGATCCAACTCTTAATGTATGCAAAAGTGCATTGAATCTAGACAATACATTAGGTGTCTTGAATATGAACACTAAGCCCAGATCCATGTACATCTGGGTCTGATCACTTTCAAGTTGCAAAGATGGAGATGCATATAGCGAGTTCATGTAAATTCCAAGGAACTCTAAATATGCAACCCCAAGCTTCCAATAGTGCATCTCAGGACTCAGTTTAGATTAAAATCTTAAAATAGTATTTCTGGGAAAACAGTCAAATTACAGAGTTTTTAAGGGGTAGCTTAGCTACAAGATTACCTTCAATGTTGTTGGTGCATGCTGCAGCAAGTCCAGAACTTAAGGGATATAATGTGTCATCCAGATCTAAGAAAGCACATTGGAATAAAAAACGAATACATAGAGCAGTAGTTCGATACCCATTTAAACAGGAAAACGAAAAAACAAAAGAAAAACCGTAGTCTACCAAACACAAGGCAGCCAAGGACCGAGGCCTCTGATCTGTCACGCGTCGATTCTCATCCAGCGCCATTATTGATCACTCTGGAACACATTAAAAAAAAATCTCATCCTGATTCACCGAAGTATATGCATATCAAAGGCATGAAAACAAGTGTACTATACGAAATAATCCTCCAATTTTGAAACCCCAATAAATTCAAAACTGTCTAAGAAGATTGCCTGTAAAGAATACCAGATATGTTGAATCTGGGAAGAAGGAGATACCTGGGTGAATACAATAGGGAAGGAGGCAATGTATGTTGAGAGAAATGGGGACTCCGAGAATTATATGCAAGACAAAAGGGCAAAAGCAAGCTAACGAGGTCGAAATGGAATGGAGGGGGGGGATTGAATGAGAACATTGGGTAGCTTAAATAGACCTCCGAACGCCTCAGATGAGTTGCTGCGAATCTTCCATATTGTAGTCGCAGTCTCGTAATTGACGCGATTGTTTCAAATTAAGTTGTTGTCACTTTTTCAGAGTGTAATTTCTTGAGGATTCCTCTCAGATTAATACCGTGACGGGTATTAATCGTATTATCATGTAATACCAATATAATCGAGTAATCGTGCATTAATCATTAATCGTTCTGTTATACATTACAGTTTGGGTAGCGACCGACGGAGGAAGGAGGGAGGGTTAAAACAGTGCTGCTAACCTGAGCAGATGTTGCAGTCCGTCGGCAATGGTTGCAAATGTGAACAGCGTCGTCGGCAATGGTTGCAGTCCAGTCCGTCGGCAATGATTGCAAATGTGAACAGAGTCGTCGGCAATGGTTGCAGTCCGTGGGCAATGGTTGCAGAAGGTTGCGCGGGATAAAAGTTCGGGATAAAAGTTCGGGAGTTCACTCCGAGTTCGAAGGTAGCGTAGAAGGGTGGCCATGCGTTAATGCTCACCCAACTACCACGAAGGGAAGGACGCAGAGTCAGGGGGCGCACGGAGCGAACGGAAACGGAAACGGGAACGGTGGTAGGCTACCTTTTGGGTTTTCCGAGTTGCCGGAGATTAGACGTTCTCCGTCGATCGGAATCCCAAAAGGTAGCGTAGTTAGCTTACTCCATAAATAAATTCTGTTAAGAAAATATATAACCATTAAACAATCGTTCAATCATTCACGCAATTAACACTCCATAAGCTGCAATCTATCAATAGAAGCATCCATCTCCATGTGCTACAGGTTTTCAAGTCAACACCTGCCATTGCTAAATGTCAAAGCCTCACTTAAATTCAATCCTCTCTTACTTTGCCGAAATGCAGTCATCACTTCTCATCCGAGATAAAAGTTATGCAGAACTCACCAGTTTCCGTCGATCGAAAAATTGTGTTTTGCACAATACCGGGGAAAGTAGTTGGCAAAATTCCGTTTTGCACAAACTTCATCAGACGCCTTCAGGAAATCTCATTCAGTTACGCAACCGTGCCACACTTGGTCAAGCTGTTTTCGCCAACACAATATACCTGAAAACCATAAGCTGAGCTGAGCTGCTTTTGGAATAATATTAGAACTTTTGACTGCTACAAAGAGCTCCTCAAAGAAGGATTTTCTACCTGTACGTTAAAGGATGAGTAACCACCCACTTACATATTCGGTGTTTCCATCTCATCAACTGGTTGTTAAGAACTTTTAGTTGGTGTTGCCGGGTTCATCTCCAAAGTTCAATGTTATATTCCAATATTTTATAACATCGCATGATAAACACAAAAGCTATGCTTAACATGTGACAAAAAGAAATTTAAATAGTCATGAAGACCGCCGAAAACATTGAAAGCAACAATGCCAAACTCCCTGACCTGATCACCGTGACTTGCCTTCGTATGTTGATGAGATGCTTGTGCTCTGTGTAGCACTTTGACATACATTGAATATTGGATCATTGAATATTGAATTTTGTGAGGAATGTTTGAAATTTTGTGAAGAATAGTTGGATCTTTAGATTTGAGTGGTTAAGTTTGTATAATTTGAGTTTTCTAGAATTTTTTTAGAATTTTTTCAATAAGTTGAATCTATTTTTACATTCATAAATAAAATTTAAACAACAAAAAATTATAATTTTATCAAGATTTACATCATCACTTGATTCCAAACAAAAAAATACAAAATTTAGACAACACCTTATTAAAAAAAAAACCAATATCACTTTTAAACCCATCATCCCACCTCTTAATTCCTTTCCATTTTCATAGCATTTTTCTCATCAGAATACAACCATTATCTCACTTCACAAACCTCCATTACAATTTCAATCAAATAAATCATGCTCTGAATATTATCAATTACGAAACATTGCATCTTGTAATTTGTAATTGCTCAGGACACACTGAGTAGAGTACAGCAATTTGGTATACTCATACTAATTAAGAACTTCAAATCAACTTGAACAAAGAGGAAAACAACGCATTCATAACATATATTTCGGCTATGACAAGAATAAGAAGCAAGAACTTCAAATCAGCATGAACAAAGAGGAAAACAACGCATTCATAACATATATTTCGGCTATGACAAGAATAAGAAGCAACATGGCATAATTGGATTTCAAACGTAAGAAGCAAGATGGCATAATTGGATTTCAAAAGGATGTTATTGACCATTTAAATACTTTAATAATAGCAAGGCATATTTATATTTTCTTTCCAAAAGTTATTGACCATCCAAATATTTTAACAATGGCAAAGGCATATTTACAAAGCTTAAATTTTCTTAGGATGATTATTAGGATGTTTTCATGTTAATACGGCTTATACTTTTCATTTAAAGATCATATTATTTTTTGTTTTTTTGTTGGAAGCAATGTAAATCCATTTTCATCTTCGTTTTATCAAGTATTGAAAAGAGTCAAATCTATAAAGGTATAAACTTTTTAGAAGTGAAAAACTTGAAAAAAAATTATACTTGATTTTTTCTTTGTATTTAATAAATCTGAGTTTAAGATACATTTAAACTAATTAGTAAATAATTCATCCATATAAAATTCTTTCATTATTTGATATGTTGAGGATAAAAAAAAATTATACTTGTTGATGTCTTTAATATTTAGTAGTCCATTTTATCTAATATTAAATTGTTTAATATATATACAATGTTATATGAGATTTGCAGGTTGAGGATAGAGTTATACATCTCCTTCATAATAAGTTTTAAAATGCACTTCTTGGAACAATAAAGTTCACCTCTATGTCATAAAGAAACCACCTAAATATCTTGATTTTAATTTAGATTATCAACTTAGTTCACAACTCAAACACTAATTTAGATTATCTACTTAGTTTTTCAAATTTATCATATAAACTCTATATATTACTTAATTGTTTCAAACATCTATCATTCACAAACACTTTTATTTTTATCATTTTATTTTTTTTATTTTTAATTAGTATGCATTTATTGTTTATGTCCATTATAGATATTTTTGTTGTATAGATTTCATTAAGGAGACTTTATCTCTTTGATATTATTTTTTGTAATGATGGTAGTGTTGTTGCATATTGATTTTATTAATGGTGATGGCATTATGTATATGTATGTGTGTATGAGTGCAAGTTAATGATGGTCTCTTTTGACACCATACAAGCAAAGAAATATTAGAAATGAAAATCCATTTTTTGTTACCTACAGAATGAATTTATAATTTAAGTAGGAAGATAATGTGTAGAGAATAGAATAAGCTTTCCCAACATATAATTTGTTTTCATAACTATATCATTTTTTATATTTTTAATATACACATTTTTTTTTAGAGTATAAGGAATATGTATGTGTTGGTGTCATTTGAATACGTAAATGATGGAATCAATATATAAAGATTGATATACATGTAGAGGACAAGGACTACTAGCATTGAGATATTTTTCCCCAACAAACAAAGTATAATTGTTTTATAATTAGTTTAAATTAATAAAGCAAGTGCACCCCAAAATTGGTATCCCAAATCTTCGTGTAGTATTTTAAGGTCTTTTTTTTATCAGGTAGAGGTAATTTTCTAGCAGTGCAGCCTATAAAACAAAATTGAAATTGTCAAGGAATGAAAAAGTTATAGGAGAAACATTAGGACCCTAATTTTTGCATTAATATGTTATGTCACAAGAAAAATAGAACAAAATTTAAAAAAAAATACTAGCATTTCATGTGTGTGTAGAGAGAGAATGGTTTGCATGTCTACAATTTTATCATCTATGACTATATGTAATTTATTGTAATGATTTATCAAACAAATACTTAATGAAAAAAGGAAAAATGTTGAATTTGCTACGATTTATGCATTCCATACCATCATTTTGGTTACTCCAAATATAGGTCTAAAGAAAACACATATTATGAGAGATGACACATAATAGGTGAGAGGTGGGTGAGATAAGTGTTACTAAATGTGAGCGCATTATTTTGAATTTGAAAATTTCCACATGTGTTTAGTTTGTACCTACACTTTGAATTTCGCTTCACAAAGACTTGTGCATAAGGAAAACAAGTCCCTATTCAAAAACATGTCATTGAGTATGTTTATCCCCCTCATCTTTGTTGCAATACACTAAGTGTATTAACTACACTAAGTGTATTGACTATGATGAACTTTGACTAGATATCATGTTACACAAGATATGGTATTATTATTATCTATAAGTTCTCCCCCCCTTTATTATTCTTTTCTATAAATTCCCCACTAGATTTACTTGTTTTTTTACTTTTTTTCTCTTCTAATTCCTTCCCTGTACTCCTTCACAATGGTCTTATAATTCTTCACATTGAGTTCTATCATCTCCTTGATAGTTACTATGATTCTTCACATCAATTTCTGCAGATTATACTCTTATCAATGACCAATTGGAATGATCCATAATAATGAGGACTTCCATCTACACTTCTCCATAAAAGGACTTGTCTCTCTAACCTGATAATACTTCTAGTGTCTCACTAATAAAATAATCCTGATAAATTATTGATATATGATTATGAATCATGTCCTTAAATTAATGCATATGAAAAGGAAGAATCTTTAAAACAACCAAAAAAATCAAAGATACAAGTATTTGGATCAATTGACATATGCAGCTCTAAACTTGAAATTAAAAAAAAATCCAGTAAATATAAATAACAACATAGGTTCTTGTCTAGCATACACGTTTCACAGATACATAAAATCTATAGAAAAAAATGGGTCAAACTGACCCTTTGAAACTTTCTAATTGTAGCTCTAAACTTGAAATGAAAATAATAATAATAATAATAATAATAAAGGAGATAGAGGGATGGATACACCAAGAACCTAGAAGGAAATTATAACAACCGAAAACCAATGGGAAACCACCGATTTCAAAGGATTTGTTCTCCCTCATTGAACAAATACCAAAAACCAATGGGAACCCACCGATGTCAAAGGATCTATTCTCCCTCATTGAACAAATACTTGTCCTTGTGCTTCAGCTCCCTAAATATCTTGGTTGACATGCACTCCCCCCCCAAAAAAGGCAACAACAATCTTTATGTAGAAAAAAGAAGAAGGCAACAACAACTTTTATGCACAAAATAACAGTATGTTTTTATAAACATCTCCACAGTGCCTCCTCAAAACAACAGTTCTCATCCCCACTAAAATTAGCACTCTATTCCTAAAATATCGACATACTTTCTCTCCATAAAAAGTAGCACCCATAAATATCAACATACTTTCTTTCCATAAAAATGCAGTGCCTTTTTCTCGAAACAATGATTTTATTGTTCCAAAAATATGACCACACTTGTCTAAAAATATAAGCAAGAAAACCTCTCTAACATAGTAGCAATCTTTCACCAAAATAGTAGTGAGGTATTCTCCACAAAAGAAGCATCACTATCTTCCAAAAACATGAACTACAGATCTAAAAAATGTCTCATTCCAAAAATATCAACAACTTATCCTCCACGGAAAATTAGCAACGACTTCTCTTAGAATGACAACTTATTTTCGGGTGTTAGGATGTAACCATTTCAACACCCCTGTGCAAACGGTGAATCTGTAGCTATATTGACCTTTCAAGACTCGAGGGCCAACCATCGATTACTAATTTGTATTATGTTGCTTAAACGGTGGCCACCTCAACCTTTCAAGCAACCAGACTCTAACTGCCTCAACCTTTGAAGGCAACAAAATTCTATCACCGCCTTTATTAAATTTTATCATTTCTAAAATTGTAGGGGCAACTGGTGTCAGTATAAATAAATGAAGAATAGATTGTAATTATGGTTATGATCTGAAGAATCACATTTTTGAATAGAAGTAATTTTTGAATTCTCTCTATGGATTCTGCATTTATGATTTCCTGTTATTGAGTTTGTAAAATCATTTCATTCCTTGATCGAATTAGTTATATTGCTTTCAATTTTATTTAACACAATAATTATTTTGATTTTACCGATTGTGAACCCAGTTTCACATTTATTTGGAGTTTACTTGTTAAATTCCCACAGAGTTCCTTTTGTTTTACCAAAAACTCTGAACGCAAAATTGGTGGGCCCCAAAGTCTGTACGTATTTGACAATTCGAGATTTCTTGTTTCATTTTATTTTTTCATCGGGTGTTGGAAAACCCTGAACCCCGAACTCCGATCTGCCTAGGCCCACAACTTGATTTCATTTCACGAATTGGCAATTCTCTTTGCATTTTGTTTTTGTATCGAGTGTTTGTAAACGCCAATACTTGAAACCCCGAAAGAGCTGGGCCCACATCCTTCTCCCAATTTCGCGATTCGACAAATTCTTTGGGTATTTTGTTTTGGTGTCCAGTGTCTGTAAACACCGAAATTCAAAATTGGGATCTGCCTCCGTTTTTTCACATTTGGTATCAGAGCCTACTTATTTCATCCTGCAAACACTTAATTGATTGCAGATTGTTCCTGTTGGTGCGCAATTTTACTGAGCTAGAGTTCATTTGATTTCCTTCAATTTTTATAAATGGTTGCATCTGGTAGCAGTGCTTCTCAGATTCAGGTTCCTATCCTGAGCGAGATGTCATATGATTCCTGGTACATTTAGATGAGCATGATTTTGCGTTCTTAGGATTTGTGGACTTATGTTATTGATGGTTATGCTGAGCCAACTAATGTTGTAGAAGAATTGGCTCTATTTAATTATGACTGTGTTTTGCTGAAAGAAAACAGGAAGAAGGATAACAAGGCTCTTGGATTAATCCAACAAGGATTAAATGAACCCATTTTTATGAAGATTGATAGTGTTGCATATTCCAAGATGTCTTGGGAAATTCTTGAAACTTGTTATCAAGGTGTGTCCATGGTGAAGATAGTCAAGTTGCATAACATAAGAAGGGACTTCAAAAATCTGAAAATGAAGGATAATAAAAGTGTTGATACTTTCATGACTAAAGTAATGAGTGTTGTGAACTAGCTTAGGCAATATGGAGATGATGTTGAGAATAAAAGAGTTATTGAGAAAGTACTGAGAAGTTTGCCCAAGAAGTTTGAACCTATTGTGGTACCCATAGAGGAATTTAAGGATTTCAATCTAATGCAAATTTATGAGTTAACTAGTTCTCTTATTTCTCATGAATCTAGGCTATCTAGATATGAAGATTAAGGATCATTGGAGCATGATTTCAAATTGTAAATGCATATTACCAGAGGCAGAGGCATAGGAAGGTCTTATAACTATGGAAGAGGAGGTCGATTTTCTGGTCGAAGGGACAACAGAGCTGAATCAGAGTCTAAGCAGAAGTTCCAACAGAATCCTCCTACTTTAATACAGAGCAACAACAAACCTTGGCAGCAAGAAAATCAGAGGTATGATAAAACTAAAGTACAATGTTATTATTGTAAGAATTTTGGGCATTTTGCTAACACATGTTGGAAGAAACAGGCAGATGATGGAAATCACTCTACACATATCACAAACGAGACTGAGCATGATCAAAATCCCATGTTTCTAACCTATAATGCCACTCAAGAAAATGCTAGTGATATTTGGTTTTTGGATAGTGGTTGCAGCAATCACATGAATGGTAATAAAGACTTACTTTCTTCCATTGATACTAGTATTCAATCTGAAGTCAAACTGGGAAATGATTGTAAGGTTACAGTCAATGGTTAAGGTATAGTTACATTTTACACTAAGAACAATTAGAGAAGAAATTTTGATGATGTTTACTTTTTGCCTGGTTTAAAATGCAATCTTATTAGTGTTGGATAGCTGATGGAGAAAAAGTACAGAGTATTCTTCAAGAACAAGGTATGTACAATCTATGATAAATTTCCCAGCAAATAGTTGATTGCAAGAATAGAGATGATCAAGAATATAATGTTTCCACTTGTTATGAGAAATGATTTGAGTGTTTTTTTGAATGCTTATAAAGCTACAAGTTTAGATGAATATTGGTTATGGCATTTGAGATATGGTCATTTACATTTTGGTGGGTCAGATCTATTACAAAAGAAACAGATGGTAAAGGGGTTACCTTCTATTCAACAACCTGCAAGCTCTTGTGAGAGTTGTATACTTGGGAAGCATCACAGAGAGACATTTGTTTCCTACAGAGCAAAAGATCCATTGGAAATTGTTCACACAGATTTATGTGGACCTATGCAAACACCTTCTTTAACTGGATGTGTTTATTTTATGACTTTCATTGATGATTTCAGTAGGAAGACTTGGTTGTATTTGTTGAAACAGAAATCTGAAGCCTTTGATGTTTTCAAGAAGTTTAAGTCTATGGTTGAGAATGAGAGTTGTCAAACCATTAAAATCTTAAGGTCTGACAAAGGAGGTGAATACAAACTTAATGATTTCATTGACTTTTGTGATTTTCATGGAATTAAAAGACAGTTTACTCCTCGATATACTCCACAACAGAATGGAGTGTATGAAAGGAAGAATCAGACCATCATGGATATGGCTTGAAGTATGTTGAAAGAGAAGCATTTTTCAAATGAATATTAGGAAGATGCATTTCTTTTCTCTGTTTTTATCTTGAATAGAAGTCCAATCAAGACCGTGAGGGATCTTGTACCTCAGGAAGCCTGGGACGGTAAGCCTTGCAATGTTTCTCATTTCAGAATTTTTGGATGTGTTGCATTTGCACATGTACTTGCATAAATGAGGAGGAAGTTGGATGACATAAGTGAGAGATGTATCTTTGTTAGATACAGTGAAGAGTCTAGGGAATATAAACTCTATAATCCCATCACCCAAAAATATGTAATCAGTAGAGATGTTCAATTTAAAGAAGATCAAGCTTGGGATGGAAGTATTGACAAGTCAATTTCAGAGGGAGTTGTGTTACCCCGTGAAGATGATGATGGAGATGAGCAGGTTGAAGAAGATGGATAGATGGTTCCACATGCACATACGCCTGCAACAAGAAGTCCAACAAGGCAAGCACTAGATATCAACCCATCTCAATTTAGAATGCCCATAACTCATGAGCGTGGTGAACCATCTGGACATGGTGGATATCAATCAGATTCACAGGTAAGTAGTGAATCCAATCCAACTATAGCTTCATTAAGAAACAGATTTAAAGGACATAAGACTATAATCTTAAGATAATTGTATGAACATAATCAAGAAGTAGATCCGATTTCAAATTTTTCATTAATGGCATGTGATCCTGTAAGTTTTGATGAAGCTACAAAAGAGGATTTATGGATAAAAGAGATGGATGAGGAGATTGATTCCATTGAAAGAAATAACACTTGGGATCTTGTAAATTTACCTGAAAGTAAGAACATTATTGGTGTTAAGTGGGTTTATAAGACTAAGTTGAATGCAGGAGGTGAAGTTGAAAAGTACAAGGCAAGACTTGTAGCTTAGGGGTTTTGTCATCAACCCAACATTGATTACAATAAAACCTTTTCTCCTATGGCAAGGATTGACACAGTAAGGATGGTCGTAGCTATTGCAACTCAGAATATATGGATCATGCATCATATGGACGTTAAGTATGCATTCTTAAATGGATATTTGGAAGAAGATTTTTATGTTAGGCAACCTCTGGGTTATGAGATTGATAAGCATAGAGATAAAGTTTACAAGTTAAGGAAAGCTTTATATGGATTGAAGCAGGCATCTAGAGTTTGGTATAGCAGGATTGATGAATACTTGATCAGTGTTGGATTCAGCAGAAGTCCAAGTGAACCAACTCTGTATACAAAGGTAAACCAGAAAGGTAAAATTTTGATTGTTTGTTTGTATGTTGATGACCTGATTTTTACTAGAGATCTATCTCTAGATGATTTTAAGGATGCCATGAAAATAGGCTTTGAGATGACTGATTTAGGATTGATGAAGTATTTTCTTGGAATTGAAGTGGATCAATATGATGATGGAATTTCCATTTGTCAAACTAACTATGCAAATGAAGCGTTGAAAAGGTTTAGAATGTTGAATTGTAAACCAGCTGCAACACCTATGGTAACTGGTATTAAACTGAGAAAGTATGATGAAGGATCATATGTTGATCCAAATCTGTATAAGAGGATGGTTGGAAGCCTTATGTAATTAAAAACAACTAGACCTGATATTATGTTTGATGTAAGTTTGATTTCCATGTTCATGGAGACTCTGAAGAGTACTCATTGGCAAGCAGGAAAGAGGATCCTGAGATATGTTGCTAAAACAACTGACTTTGGTATTCGATACACATCAAAATTGAACTTTGAGATGATTGGATATACTGATAATGATTTTGCAAGTTCCATTGATGATAGGAAAATCACATCTGGGTATGTGTTCAGTCTCGGATCTAGACCGGTGGCATGGGAATCAAAGAAACAACTCATTGTGACTCTATCTTCCACTGAGGCAGAGTATGTTGCAACAATTGCAATAGCATGTCAAGTTGTGTGGATGAGAAGGGTCTTGAATGAATTGTTGCATAACCAGAATGATGCAACTCAAATTATCTGTGACAATAAATATTCCATTGCACTGTCAATGAATCATGTCTTTCACAAACAGAGTAAGCACATTTATACGAGGTATCATTTCATTCGAGAGATGGTAACTGGTAAAGATATTTATGTTCTATTCTGTCGATCTGAAGATCAATTTGCAGACATATTTACGAAGCCTTTGGGAAATGAATTGTTTAAAATCCATAGAAGTAATATTGGGGTTTGCAAGATGTAATGCATTTGTTTACAACAATTTTGTTTGAAATGATTAAGAGGGAGTATGTTAGGATGTAATCATTTCACCACCCCTGTACAAACGATGAATCGATGGCCATCTTGACCTTTCAAGACTCGAGGGCCAACCACCAATTACTAATTTGTCTTACGTTGCTTAAACGGTGGTCGCCTCAACCTTTCAATCAACCAGAGTCTAACCGCCTTAACCTTTGAAGGAAACGAAATTCTATCACCACCTTCATTAAATTTTATCATTTCTAAAACCATGGGGGCAATTGGTGTTAGTATAAATAAATGAAGAACGGATTGTAATTGTGGTTGTGATCAACAGAATCACATTTTTGAATAGAAGTATTTTTTGAATTCTCTCTATGGATTCTGCGTTTATGATTTCCTGTTATTGAGTTTGTAAACTCATTTCATTCCTTGATCAAATTGGTTATATTGCTTTCAATTTGAATTAACGCAGTAATTATTTTGATTTTACCGTTTGCGAACCCGGTTTTATATTTATTCTTAATTTACCTCTTAAATTCCCATAGAGTTCTTTTTGTTTTACCAAAAACTCTGAACCCAAAAGTGGTGGGCCCCAAAGTTTGTACGTATTTCGCAATTCGAGATTTCTTGTTTTGCTTTGTTTTTGCATCGAATGTTGGAAAAACCTGAACCCTGAACTTCAATCTTCCTGGGCCCACGGCTTGATTGAATTTCACGAATAAAAAATTCTCTTTGCCTTTTGTTTTTGTATCGAGCGTTTGTAAATGTCGATACCCAAAACCACGAAGGAGTTGGGCCCACAGCCTTCTCGCGATTTCATGATTCGACAAATTATTTGGGTATGTTGTTTTGGTGTCCAGTGTCTCTAAACGCCGAAATCCAAAATTGGGATCTGCCTCCATTTTTTCACATTTGGTATCAGATCCTGCTTATTTCATCATGCAAGTGCTTAATTGATTGCAGATTGTTCTTGTTGGTGCACAATTTTACTGATCTAGAGTTCATTTGATTTCCTTCAATTTTTATAAATGGTTGTGTCTTGTAGTAGTGCTTCTCAGATTCAGGTTCCTATCCTGAGCGAGAAGTCATATGATTCCTGGTACAATCGGATGAGGACAATTTTGCGTTTTCAGGATTTGTGGACTTATGTTATTGATGGTTATGCTGAGCTAACTAGTGTTGTAGTAGAATGGGCTCTGTCTAATGCTGACCGTGTTTTGTTGAAAGAAAACAGGAAGAAGGATAACAAGTCTCTTGGATTAATCCAACAAGGATTAAATGAATCCATTTTTATGAATATTTCCAGTGCTGCATCTTCCAACATGGCTTGGGACATTCTTGAAACTTGTTATCAAGGTGTGTGCAAGGTGAAGACAGAAAAGTTGTAGAACTTAAGAAGGGACTTTGAAAATCTGAAAATGAAGGATAATGAAAGTGTTGATACTTTCATGACACAAGTAATGAGTGTTGTGAACCAGCTCAGGAAATATGAAGATGATGTTGAGAATAAAAGAGTTATTGAGAAAGTACTGAGAAGTTTGCCCAAGAAGTTTGACCCTGTTGTGGTACCCATAGATGAATTTAAGGATTTAAATCTAATGCAAATTGATGAGTTAACTAGTTCTCTTGTTGCTCATGAATCTGGGCTATCTAGATATAAAGAAGGATCATTGGAGCATGCTTTCAAATCACAAATCCATATTACCAGAGGCAGAGGCAGAGGCAGAGGAAGGTCTTATAATTATGGAAGAGGAGGTCGATTTTTTGGTCGAAGGGACAACAAAGATGAATCAGAGTCTGAGAAGAAGTTCCAACAGAATCCTCCTACTTTAAGAGGGAGTAGCAGCAAATCTTGGCAGCAAAAAAATCAGAGGTATGATAAAACTAAAGTACAATGCTATTATTGTAAGAAGTTTGGGCATTTTGCTAACAAATGTTGGAAGAAACATGCAGATGCTAGAAAGCACTCTGTACATATCACAAATGAGTCTGAGCATGATCAAAATCCTATGTTTCTGACCTGTAATGTCACTCAGGAAAATGATAGTGATATTTGGTTTTTAGATAGTGGTTGCAGCAATCACGTGATTGGTAATAAAGACGTATTTTCTTCCATTGATACTAGTATTCAATCTGAAGTCAAACTAGGAAATGACTGTAAGGTTACAGTCAATGGTTAAGGTATAGTTCCAATTTACACTAAGAACAATCAGAGAAGAAATATTGATGATGTTTACTTTGTGCCTGGTTTAAAATGCAATCTTATTAGTGTTGGAAAGATAATGGAGAAAAGGTACATAGTATTATTCAATAACAAGGTATGTACAATCTATGATAAATTTCCTAGAAAACAGTTTATTGCAAGAATAGAGATGACCAAGAATAGAATGTTTCTACTTGTTATGAGAAATGATTTGAGTGGTTCTTTGAATGCTTATAAAGCCAGAAGTTTAGATGAATCTTAGTTATGACATTTGAGATATGGTCATTTACATTTTGGTGGGTTAGATCTGTTACAGAAGAAACAGATGGTAAAGGGATTACCTTCTATTCAACAACCTGCAAGCTGTTGCAAGAGTTGTATACTTGGGAAGCATCATAGAGAGAAGTTTGTTTCAAGTGTTTCCTACAGAGAAAAAGCTCCATTGGAAATTGTTCACACAGATTTATGTGGACCTATGCAAACACCTTCTTTAACTTGTTGTGTTTGTTTTGTGACTTTCATTGACGATTTCAGTAGGAAGAATTGGTTGTATTTGTTGAAATAGAAATATGAATCCTTTAATGTTTTTAAGATGTTTAAGTCTATGGTTGAGAATGAGAGTGGTAAAACAATTAAAATCTTAAGGTCTGACAGAGGAGGTGAATACAAACTTAATGATTTCGTTGAATTTTGTGATTTTCATGGAATTAAAAGACAATTTATTGCTCGATATACTCCACAGCAGAATGGAGTGGTTGAGAGGAAGAATCGTACCATCATGGGTATGGCTCGATGTTGAAGGAAAATCTCCCTGCAAATAGGTAGATCTCCTCAAAGAGATAGACTCTTAACTCTAATACAGAAAGTGCTTATCATGGTCATTGACTTCCTTTTAGATCTAGGTGGACTAATGTGTGAGAAGGAAGGAGAAAAGAAGTACCTTTTATCGGTGTTTGTCCCTGCACACTCTGAGTTGAGCTCCAATCTTTTGCTCTTCTATAAGCCATGTAGACAAAAAAAGTATGACCACTTCCTACTTTATCAAGATTAGTCTGAAATAGGTCTATCTACTAAAGAGACAAATTCATGTGAGATTGAGCATGAATTAGAAATAAACAGGCCAAGCAAATTATATTAATGAGGACAAAACATTTCTTACAGCTGTAGATGGATTGCAACAGCTTCATCAAATCCCCTTTTTCTAACCCTTGCTCAAAAGATCCACGATCCAGATGACAACAACTTCACTGATTACTCTCCTCTAGTTTACTATGTGTTTCCTATGAGATCATAAGATTCATGCTTCTAAATTATCTCTATTCCAACACCACTTATAAGATCATAAGTTTGGTGTGATTCTCCCTTTCTAGTCCCCTTTCACCATTAGAAATCTTGCTTATATAGCCTTGGAGAGGCTCAATAGCTTGAGATATCTTTAGGGTGAGTTGAGGATTTTCCTCCTTCAATTAGGGATCTGCCTTAAGATCATGGCTTGATTGAGGATTCGAATCCAACTGCCTTCCAATAATGAAAGGATCCTTGCCCCATTCATCTCAACAACTTAACTACTGCCCAGAATAGGCAAAGCTCCCTCAAAAGGGCCATCAGAGCATTGCAGCGCTCCCTAGTAGTGTATAGGGGACCGCCAGCGCTCCTGAGGGTAGGAGCGCTCCTGCAAAAGGGATGAATAGTGTTATAACGCTCCCTGATGGCTTATGGGGGGGCGCCAACACTCCTGAGATAGTTATCAGGGAGCGCTCCCCTCCAGAAACTCAGTTTTTGGGGTGCTTTCAGATGGAAAAACGTTTATAAGACTGTTGACACATTTCTCCTCCTCCAAATCAAATGTTTGAGGTGTTTCAAGTGTCTTTCTCATGTCGTTATAGGCACGACATAGACATCATGGAAGTATGCTTCATTTAACACTTGCGACACTTGTAAGAAAAATACGACACTTGCGACACTTGTGATCAACATGCGACACTTGTGACACTTATAATGACGACACTTGCGACACTATCGAAGTGAGTAATTTTGATGTGTAATAGATTTCCCCCCAAAGTATGAAGTTAGAAGATGAGAATTGATAACTGAAATGCTTTGTAGAATTTCAAGCAAGGGTATAGATGCAGAGAACCTGACAGAATTTGCACACAAACATCCAACAAATATTATGACATGTTTCAAACCCAAGGTAGGCATACCTGTCCTTGGGTGATCAAGACTTGCAAGATATGGCTGCCATAAAATACACTGCAGATCCATAATTGTATTGATAAAAAGGTATAGCCACTGAAAATACACTATGGATCTATACTCAAATGACCTGAACTAATCGTAGCCACGAAGAATACACAGTGGATCTATGATATGACAAGACATATCCACGACCAATACAAAGTGGATCTATGTAACAACATATGTGTCATTGTTCAAGAGAAACCCCATTGCAACCTGGGCAAAGTACATATCAAAGTGATCACTCAACCCAGGGACTTCTTACCGATCCCGATGTAGTACGAATATAACCATGTGAATAGATGTCGTGGTGTCGAACATGGAAGAAACCACTTGATTACCGGTCAATGATGTAAACCGTTAACAAGAACGAGGGAGATCACCATTAATGTCAATGATTCCCAAGGTACCCTAGTACATTCCAACGAATGTGAATGGATGAGATGAAGTCGAACATCCGTGGAATCATCCAATCAGAGGTCAATGATGTAAACCCACTGTTGGACATGAGGAGGCCTTCCATTGAGGCATGCAGGTCCCAAAGTACTAACTGGTTTCTAAGTCTATTTCTTGGATAATGTGTTGAAGTCGACAGGAATAGACTCATCGAAGGAGGGCCTTGATTTATCCCCCTTCAACGACATGAAAAAAACACAGAGATGTAATTAATAGATCAAATGAACATGGACTGACACAGGTATTGAGAGAATATATTTTTGATGGTTGGCTCTCGAGGCAGATACTTCCCTTGAATATTGAGGCACAACAACAGAAACATGACATGGACCAAAACACAATAATGCAGTGGATACTGTGACTTTCGTCAAGTGACCCAAAGGAGTAGGAAAAACTCAGAGGATTGGTTCAGTGTAGAGGTTCAATGGATTAAGATGTGCGCAAAGATAAAGGTCGTGTTCAAGGGAGACTCTAAGAGTTACGTGGTAATGTTCTCAAAAAGATTGCTTGGCTTGCTTCTTTCAATTTTTCCCCCATCCAGATAGACGAGTACCTCTTTTTAATTTAATGAGCTCGAGGAGGATAACACAAGCTCGATAAAACTCACCTTCGGTAAGTTCCTCTTCCTTTGTTTAATGAACTGGAAGAAGTAACGGTTCAGTCCCATATGGGCCTGTTGATGTTTGTTTTAACGAGTCCAAAGATAGAAAACTCGAAGGTTTTTCATGATTATAGAGTCTGGAAAAACACTTAAAAGAGAACTCTCTCAGTTACATTGTCGTAAAGTAGTCTGACAAGACCGAAAAAAAGATAAACTATCGCTCAATAGACATTTTCTTCAAATACTTTAACAAGCATGAAGAGAACAAGGTCGCTCAACAATCTTTTCATCTTTAGAGAGTCTGAAAAGAGCTTAAAGGTGACTCCAGTGTTGTCCTTTTTCATAATAGTAGTCACACGAGGCCGAAAAAGAGATAAATTATCACTCGAAAGATGCCCTTTCAGAGCGTTTAATGAGTGGGAAAGGAAGCAAGATCACTTGACAATCTTTTCATGTTTAGAGAGTCTGAAAAGAGCTTAAAGGAGACTTCAGGGGGTTCCTTTTTCGTGTATCCATCCAGGTCCGAAAAAGAGATAAAATTCTACCTAGATGCATTCTCATGTATTTATGAGCACGAGAAATAATAAAGACTAAGCTCGGTATGCCCCTAGCTTGAAATCTAGTGGCTTAACTCCAAAAATATCATCAAAGGCTGAAGACATGCCCTCCAAGCTTCGATTCATTCATCGGCTTTGAGGTCGTTACCAATTTCGCTAGTAGACGAGAAAAAGGAGAAGGGTGGATGAAAATAAGGTTCAAGAGAGGTGACTATTTCATTTTTTAACGATCTTGACACAAGAAAAGAACTATGCTCAAGGGCTCTGTTTCATTTTTTAATGAGCTTTCCACAGAGAAGAGAAACTATGCTCGTGGTGCCGTCCGAATCATGGCTTCCAAGAGGATAATTTTTTGGAAGGGTACCATGTCAATGGATAAAACGTGGTCATGGCCTCCAGGAGATCTTTGCTGGACGGAAGATAATCAATCGAGAAGGAACACATGTCGAGGGCCACGATAGGAGTAAAGAGATTAGGTTTCAATAATCCTACCGAAGAAATCACCATGTCCACTACCGGATCCAAATCGTCAGAAGTTGAAAGCATGGGAGATGATGAAAAACCAACACCAAGAGGGGAGATAGACGGTATATCTGCCCGATTTTCATCATGAGGGGATCGATGAAAGTTATTATCCCGAGGTAACTTGTCAATGCAAAACATTTCTGGAATAGATTCATCCAAAGGAAAATTTGGGGAAATGTAGTCGAGCTCAAACGACAAGGAACTCAACCGTGATTGCATCGAGGAGCTGTCAAGTGCCAATAGATGTTGGGCATCCAACGAGGGAGGAGCGGATTGGGTAGAAACATATGATGTTTTGGCTGGACTAAGTGGCACGGTGTCACTTAGTGCATTGAATTCCAACGGACAAGGTACAATCCAAGGGTCAGATGATTCCAAAGATTAATAAGCCGTGGTCGAAATCATATCGATGGTGGAAATATGATGGGTAGTCGGTGGAAGTGGTGTAGGGAAGGTACCCATGAGGCTAGAATATTTCAGTAAGCCAACACCAATTCTTTCAGACGTGATCTTGTGGTCTCCCAAGAAAGGAATATTGTTGGTAGCAGGAGTGTGAGAATTGGTCATGCAGAAATCCAACTGATCAACAGTGACAATTTTTCCCTGATGAGGAAATTGGACACATTAGAAAACTGACGAGGCAACGACAGTCATAGCATAAAACCAACTTCTTCCAAGTAACAAGTTATAATAGAGGGGAGGATCAACCACCTCGACATCAATAGTAATGATTTTTCCACCCAATTGGATGGGCAGGGACTATAAAATCCCATGGGGATGAAAACCTCGCCCATCGAAGGCACGTAACATCGTTGGGGATTTTTTGAGTGCTGGTGATTTTAAAACTTTCCAACACGCTAAATACATGACACAAGTTGAGGCTCCCTCATCTAGAATAGTTCGATGGATTTGTTGATTGTGAACAACAACATTAACCTGGAAATCAAGTTGGTGGGAGAGTTGAGACGCATAATTATCCAGGTTAAAAATGATCTGATTGGAAAACTCAGGATCAATAGCACCAAGAGTGGTCAAGAGCATTCTACGTTGACTGGGGCAGTGTTGTAGAACTTCTAACATAGACATAGCACATGGTGCTTGAGCCAAATCTTCAACAATGTTGTAGTTTTGGAAAGCATGTGAACTAGGATTAAAGGTAGCTTTGTGGATAGTGCTCTTAGGAGGGCGTAAGATAGAGTCGAATGCGGGTTTCTCAATCTGAAGTGGTCCAGATGGAGGATTAACCCATGGAAGACTAATAGATGATGACGATGAATCCGATAAAGTGTCGGTACTATTAGTGTCTTTGCCTTTGTCAGGATTACCTAGTGTGTCGTAGGTCTTAGAGAGAGTGGTCAAATTGATCCCATTAAACATATAAATATGTGCATTTGATGAGGCCTCATCATTAGGATCGCTAGAACTTCCCCCAGGAGAGGGGGTTTGAGCAACCATGGATTGCTGCTGCAGAAAAGGTTGAGTAAGCACAGCGGGTTGTGACTTCCCTTGGAAAATTTTGGCCACTTCATTGCGAAGTGGACAATCTCAAGTGTAGTGATTGTCACCACAAATGATACACGGGAATTTCAGTTTCCATTGTGGTTTCTTTTCAGTAGCAGGAGTTTGATTTTTTGGTTGTTCATTATTATTTTTTGATTTATTCTTTGTCTTCTTCTTACCTCCGGATTGTTGTGAAGGGGTAGAGTGAATTGTATTCACCTCAGAGATCTATGTTTTGGGGGAGGTAGAGGAGGGTGTAGTTGATTTGGAAAGAGATTGAGTTTTGACGGAACTGATAACACCATCTGCATGAGATGAGGATGATGGCTTAGAAGGATCGGTATTAGCTCGAGCAGCATCCAGAAGAAAATCATACAAAGTACCAGATTGGGAATAAACCAAGTCTAAGTACTGAGCCTGAGAAATGGCTTGTTCCTCTGTGACCGCACCACCCATAGCGACATCGCGAGCGATTGGGAGTAGCAGTGATTTAGTAATCCATTCTGCCAATAGCATGTCAGGAATGACTGCCTTGATCATCCTTCATCGTCGCCTCCACTCATGAATATGGTCAGAGATATGCATAGATTTAGTTTGATGAAGGGAGGTCAAGAGTTAAGTACTTGTATCGTAGCGAATAGGCAGTTGAAAGTGCATGAGGAAAGACATGGCAAGGGAATTGAAATCATGAAAAGAAGCATGTGGTAGTTCAATATACCACTTTGTTTCCAAACCGATAAGTGTTCGCTGGAAAAGACTCAAACGTATAGAATCATCCATGAGGGAGTTTGATGAACACCACAAATGGAAAGTCATCACATGGTTGTTCGGATCTTCGCTAGGGTTTTCATCAAATTTTGGAATATCAAAAGATAGTTTAGCTAGAATGACTGGCCAAACCGGTGAATGAGAGATAGGATCATTAGTTAACCGAGACAAGTCTGGGAGATCCAGAGTCACAAGGAAAGGTAGCTGTCAGTTAATGTGCGAATGATACTGGTACGGCATAGGAACACCAGTAGGACCATAGACTGGGTTAGGTGGATAGTTGTAACCAGTAGGTCCTCCTACATATGGTTGTTGTTGTCTAGGATAAGTAGGATTTGATGGTTCATGAGAAACATGGGCATAACCCGATGGGTTCTGAACATTATAGGCCGGGTGATTTATTTACCCGTGAAGAGGATAAACATTTTGGCCTTGAGAATGGTAAGGAGTAAATCCCAGAGGTGGATACACATGAGGCCCATAAGGAGGATAAGACTATGGTCCTGAATAACTCCAGGTGGTGTTTTGGATACCGCCTGGATAAGATTTCTTGTAAGATGTTTCGGAAGGGACAGGATTGGATACTCCTCCTAGTGGGTTATTATACAAGTGCCCCGCAACATGGGGTTGGGTAAAAGTGCCTCCTGAAGATACTCCCCAGGATTGTGAAGGGTTTCCAACAAACGAGGGTTTCCCCCCTACTAGCGGTGGATTTATGACCAGGGTTTGACTGGCAAACAGAGGTTTCCCTCCAGAAGGATCCTAAATAGGAGGTTGTCCCCTGGGAGGGGTAGGCCCGCCATGGAAAGGTATTCCTCCAGGAAGGAAAGGTATGTTGTATGGTGGTCGCCCTCCAGCTGGTTTTGTTTGGCCAGCAGGGGTTTGCATTCTCGGGTGAGAATATGTCCCAGCAGGATCATGTGGAATATGTGTAGTTGTAGAATAAAAACTTGTAGAAACAGGGGTAGAGATCAAAGTGGTTTGGGGATCAGTAGAAGTGATGATTCTAGCATTAGGATGTACTTATGTCAGTGTAGAAGTAGGGTGAATAACCTGATCGATTGGGTGATTCATGGTTTGAGTGGATGGTCTTGTTTCACTAGGAGGGTCATGAGAATGAAAAGGTTGTCGAATAGATTTGAAATGTTCATATAGATCGCATCCCGATGGAGTCCTCCATACAGAACGAGTAGGTGTGGGATTGGTTTCTATTGCGGTGCTAGGACGAACATGAGTCCTATACTTGTCACCAAAGATTGGTTTTGTGGATCCCATATATGTTTCGGTAAATATCCTCTCCGGTAATCGTGGGAATTCTTCGTCTATGATATTCCCAAGGGAGTCTAAACGAACCAAAAGTAGTTTGAGAGGAGTTACCGACACAAGTGTGGTGGGATTTTCAACCATGTCCAAAGCGCCTTCTAGGTTATCTAACGGGGGAGCAATAACACTTCCGGCGTCAGATGGATTTTCTACCTCTCTACGGTAGTTTTATTCTGGAGGGTTATGAGGTAAGGGTTGATATCCTTCTGGAGGCAGCCCTTGCATCCTACGTGATCAGCGAAGACCTTTATCATCTACAGGCTCAATTGTGGAGAATAACATAACACACTGAAAATCTAGGCCAACTAACAAAAAGAAACATCATGCGCTAATGAAATATAGGAATCAACCAAGCAGACAAAACTTCTCTCGAGGACCGTACTAGTTGGTGATGAAGTCCAACGTTGCGTAATCAAGTCGAGAAGGGGCTGGGATATGGTGGAACAGTTACAATGGTGACCTGCTTAATGGACTTATGCCTTGGTGCAAGCTTCCACGTAGTAATTGTGGATTTACCCTCCAAGGAGCCTGAGTGAGTTTGACCAATGTCTCTTCCAGGTATAGTGAGACTTCCCTTCACCATCACCTTGTGTAAGTACTTAAAGATTATCGCAACTAAAGATACCAATTCACAGTGAGTCCCTGGGCAGGTACAGTCGATAGTCTGATCTGAAACATATGGGAAGGATAACAAGTCTGAAATCAACACGAAAGGCTCCCACACATAATTATGGGTATACCTTCCAGTGACTCCCAATATACGATTTGATCACTACAAATAGTTGAACCATGGAGGGATAATCTCCGTAATTCGCCCGAATGTGACCTCGTGCATAACCCCTGTGTGAGAGGGGGATCCCAGAAAAACAATACGCCAATTGGATTTGATTCTCCCTAACTCAAGATGCTAATGTTTTTTTTGAAAACTTTGGAGAGTTGTACTCACAGCCTAATCCAAAGAGCTAACCCTAGTCTACTGTTGGTGGAAGATCCTAAAAACAAAAATGTTCTAGATATTTTTTAATTAGCGTTTGTTTTATAGTTGTTCTTTACTCAAAGGGTGTACAAAAGTGAATCTGATGGAATGATGACTCAATGCCCAAAACGATGCATAGAATATGATAATAAATAGTTTCTTTTCGATGAACGCCTATTTAAGGGAAAGAGAAGGAGTCGTTTTCACTTTCAAATACTAATATGAAACGTCTTCAAACAATCGGTTCTCAATCGAATCTAATGCAATGCTAAAACATTTTCAAAAACACCTTCTAATATGCAAATCAAGCACTAAAATGCATCTTTGTCATTTGTATGCGAATGATGATTAATCCAATGCAAAGACTTCTCCTACCAACTACCCTTTCAGATCAAGGAGACTCAGACAAGCATGATCAGATTTCGCACACATAACACACACCCTCTTGCTATGATTGAAACAAGAAGCAAACAGAAAACAAATATAACAAAGAAAAATCAAACAATTCATAGAAAAGAGAGATGTTTAAGAACGATGACCTCAAAAAACCAAGTGATAAGAGTCACAGACTTCAGATGTCCTTCACTGGAGTTCCTGCTCAATTAGATAGGAGAGAAGAAAACAATGGAGTGATTTCAAGCTCTCAACAACAAAAACTCAAAAATAATGAAGAAGGGCATAAAATCTAAACAAAAAGGTGTTTACTTCTCAGGAGGAAGCATGTCAAAGCTCAATGAAAGAATCATTGAGTCACAAAGCAGCTCAGCAAGTGAAGAAATAGGGATTGGACCCCGAAAAAATGCAATTTTTGAAGAGATTTTGTGCAAAAAAGGGTTGGCGCTCTGGTGTAAGGGACACCAGGGCATTACAACACTCTTTCCAACACTTCCATGGAGTGTTGGCACTATGCTAACATGGGCACAGGGGCTCTAGGCTCAAAAAACTCACAAAAATGTCCAAAAACCCAAAATTTCAGTCAACTTTTGACAATCAGGCTGAGTGTGATGGGGTAAAGAGTCAATCAACAAGTGAAATCAGATAAATGGGGTGAACAAGGTCTGAAAACAATCAAAGTGTAAGGAAAGTTCTATGAGGAAAAATCAAAACCAAAAGTTTCGATTCGATTCCCCAGCGGAGTCGCCAATTTCTGTTGAAGGAAAATCTCCCTGTGGATAGGTAGATCTCCTCAAAGAGATAGACTCTTAACTCTAAGACAGAAAGTGCTTATCATGGTCACTGACATAATTTTAGATCTAGGTGGACTAGTGTGTGAGAAGGAAGGAGAAAAGAAGTACCTTTTACCGGTGTTTGTCCCTGCACGCTCCGAGTTGAGCTCCAATCTTTCGCTCTTTGATAAGCCCTGTAGACAAACAAAGTACGACCACTTCCTACTCTATCAAGATTAGTCTGAAATAGGTCTATTTAATAAAGAGACGAATTCATGTGATATTGAACACGAATTAGAAAGAAACAGGCTAAGCAAATTATATTAATGAGGAAAAAACATTGCTTACAGTCGTAGATGGATTGCAGCAACTTCGTCAAATCCCCTTTGTCTAACCCTTGCTCAAAATATCCATGATCCGGATGACAGTAACTTCATTGATTACTCTCCTCCAGTTCACTGTGTCTTTCCTATGAGATCATAGGATTCATGCTTCTAAATTATCTTTGTTCCAGCACCACTTATAAGATCATAAGTTTGGTGTGATTCTCCCTTTCTAGTCCCCTTTCACCATTAGAAAGCTTGCTTATATAGCCTTGGAGAGGCTCAACATCTTGAGATATATTTAGGGTGAGTTGAGGCTTTTCCTCCTTCAATTAGGGATCTTCCCTAAGATCTGGATTGATTGAGGATTTGAATCCAACTTCCTTCCAAGAATGAAAGGATCCTTCCCCCATTCATCTCAATAACTTAACTACTGCCCAGAATAGGAAACGCTCCCTCAAAAGGGCCATCAGAGCACTGTAGCGTTCCCCAGTAGTGTATAGGGGAGCACCAGCACTCCTGAGGGTAGGAGAGCTCCTGCAAAAGGGCTGAAGAGTGTTATAACACTCCCCGATGGCTTATGGGGGGGCGCCAACACTCCTGAGATAGTTATAAGGGAGTGCTCCCCTAAAAAAACTCAACTTTTGGGGTGCTTTCAGATGGCAAAAGGTTTATAATCCTGTTGACTCATTTCTCCTCTTCCAAATCAAATATTTGAGGTGTTTCAAGTGTGTTAATCATGTCGTTATAGGCACGACATAGATATCATGGTAGTATGCTTCCTTTAACACTTGAGACACTTGTAAGAAAAATACGACACTTGTGACACTTGTGAGAAACATGTGACACTTGCGACACTTATAATGACGACACTTGTGACACTATCGAAGTGAGTAATTTTGATGTGTAACACTCGAAGCATGTTGAAAGAGAAGCATTTTTCAAATGAATATAGGGGAGATGTATGTCTTTGCTCTGTTTTTATCTTGAATAGAAGTCCAACCAAGACTGTGAGGGATCGTGTACCTCAGGAAGCCTGGGATGGTAAGCCTTGCAATGTTTCTCATTTCAGAATTTTTGGATGTGTTACATTTGTGCATGTACCTGCAGAAATGAGGAGGATGTTGGATGACAGAAGTGAGAGATGTATCTTTGTTGAATACAGTGAAGATTCTAGGGAATATAAATTCTATAATCCCATCATCCAGAAATATGTAATCAGCAGAGATGTTCAATTTAAAGAAGATGAAGCTTCGAATGGAAGTATTGACAAGTCAATTTCAGAGGGAGTTGTGTTACCCCGTGAAGATGATGATGGAGATGGGTAGGCTAAAGAAGATGGACAGATCGTTCCACATGCACATATGCCTACAACAAGAAGTCCAATAAGGAAAGCACGCGATATCATCCCATCTCAATTTAGAATGCCTAGAACTCATGAGCGTGGTGAGCCATCTGGACATGGTGGACATCATTCAGATTCAGAAGTAAGTAGTAAATAAAATCCCACTTTAGTTTCATTAAGAAACAAATTTAAAGGACATAATACTAGAAGCTTAAGATAATTGTATGATCAAAATGAAGAAGTAGACCAAATTTCAAATTTTGCATTAATGGCATGTGATCCCATAAGTTTTGATGAAGATGCTAAAGAGGATGTCTGGATGAAAGAAATGGATGAGGAGATTGATTGCATTGAAAGAAATAACACTTGGGATATTGTAGATTTACCTGGAGGTAAGAACAACATTGGTGTTAAGTGGGTTTATAAGACTAAGTTGAATGCAGATGGTAAAGTTGAAAAGTACAAGGCAAGACTTGTAGCGCAGGGGTTTAGTCAGCAACCCGACATTGATTACAATGAAACCTTTGCTCTCGTGGAAAGGATTGACACAGTAAGGATGGTATTAGATATTGCAGCTTAGAATATATGGATCATGCATTAGATGGACATTAAGTCTACATTCTTAAATGGATATTTGGAAGAAGAGGTTTATGTTAGACAACCTCCAGGTTATGAGATAGATAAGCGTAGAGATAAAGTTTATAAGTTAAGGAAATATTTATATGGATTGAAGCATGCATCTAGAGTTTGGTATAGCAGGATTGACGAATAACTGATCAGTGTTGGATTCAACAGAAGTCCAAGTGAACCAAATCTGTATACAAAGGTAAAATTTTGATTGTTTGTTTGTTTGTTGATGACCTAATTTTTACTGGAGATCTATCTGTAGATGATTTTAAGGATGCCATGAAAACAAAGTTTGAGATGATTGATTTAAGATTGATAATTCATTTTCTTGGAATTGAAGTGGATCAATCTGATGATGACATTTTCATTTGTCAAACTAACTATGCAAATGAAGTGCTATAAAGGTTTAGAATGTTGAATTGTAAACCAACTGCAACACCTATGGTAACTGGTATTAAACTGAGCAAGTATGATGAAAGATCATATGTTGATCCAACTCTATATAAGAGGATGGTTGGAATCCTCGTGTGCTTAACAAAAAACAGACCTGATATTATGTCTATTGTAAGTTTGATTTCCAGGTTCATGGAGACTCCGAAGAGTACTCATTGGAAAGCAGGAAAGAGGATCCTGAGATATGTTTCTAGAAAAACTTACTTTGGTATTCGATACACATCAAACTTGAACATTGAGCTAATCGGATATACTGATAGTGATTTTTCAGGTTCCATTGATGATAGTAAAAGCACATCTGGGTATGTGTTCAGTCTCGGATCTGGAGTGGTGGCATGGGCATCAAAGAAACAACCCATTGTGATTCTATCTTCTATTGAGACAGATTATGTTTCAATAGCTACAACAACATGTCAAGTTGTGTGGATGAGAAGGGTCTTGAATGAATTGTTGCATAACCAGAATGATGTAACTCAAATTATCTGTGACAATAAATATTCCATTGCACTGTCAATGAATCACGTCTTTCACAAACAGAGTAAGAACATTGACACAAGGTATCATTTCATTCGAGAGCTGGTAACTGGTAAAGAGATTTATGTTCAATTCTGTCGATCTGAAGATCAATTTGCAGACATATTTATGAAGCCTTTGGGAAATGAATGGTTTAAAATCCATAGAAGTAATATTGGGGTTTGCAAGCTGTAATGCATTTGTTTACAACAATTTTGTTTGAAATGATTAAGAGGGAGTATGTTAGGATGTAATCATTTCATCGCCCCTGTGCAAACAGTGAATCGGTGTCCATCTTGACCTTTCAAGACTTGAGGGCCAACCATCAATTACTAATTTGTCTTACATTGCTTAAACGATGGTTGCCTCAACCTTTCAAGCAACCAGACTCTAACTGCCTTAACCTTTGAAGGCAAAAAAATTCTATCACTACCTTCATTAAATTTTATCATTTCTAAAATTGTAGGGGCAATTGGTGTTAGTATAAATAAATGAAGAATGGATTGCAATTGTGGTTGTGATCTGAAGAATCATAGTTTTGAATAGAAGTAATTTTTGAATTCTCTCAATGGATTCTGCGTTTATGATTTCTTGTTATTGAGTTTGTAAACTCATTTCATTCCTAGATCGAATTAGTTATATTTCTTTCAATTTGATTTAACTCAGTAATTATTTTGATTTTACTGATTGCGAAGTTGGTTTTATATTTATTCGGAGTTTACATATTAAATTCCCATGGAGTTCTTTTTGTTTTACCAAAAACTCTGAACCCAAAAGTGGTGGGCCTCAAAGTCTGTACGTATTTTGTAATTCGAGATTTCTTGTTTCGTTTTGTTTTTGCATTGGGTGTTTGCAAACCTCAAACCCCGAACTCCGATCTACTTGGGCCCATGGCTTGATTGCATTTCGCGAATCGACAATTCGCTTTGCATTTTGTTTTTGTATCGAGTGTTTGTAAATTCCGATACCCAAAATCCCGAAAGAGTTGGGCCCATAGCCTTCTCGCGATTTCACGATTCGACAAATTCTTTGGGTATTTTGTTTTGGTGTCCAACGTCTGTAAATGTCGCAATCCGAAATTGGGATCTGCCTCTGTTTTTTCACACCGGGCATAACCACCAGCATATTTTTCAATGAAACAAAGTGCCCTATCCTATCCTCCAATTTCACAACCATGTTTTCTATTTTTGGAAAGATATTATTAGGAGTGGTGACTTCTACATGATAAAAATGACGTGTATGTTTATCTTTGTGTACAAGGAACTCACTTCTACAATTTCTAATGCCCCTGCATACATAGAGCTCGGATGTTGAGTGAAAAAAAACAAAATTCTATCGTTATGTAGGGCATTGATCATGGTTATCGTTAAATGGAGAGCATTGGCAGTTTGAGAAAAATTTAAATCATATTTCTATTTTAAGTACAAAGGCTTGAGTTACTACTAAAGCACATTCCTTGTACAACTATAATGAGAACTATATCCAAAATTCTATGTGGGATTAATTATGTTTTGTCAAATATAAGGTCTTGTGAAGTGTTGAGTCTCAAGCACTCCTCAATTTCATTGCTCTTCAATATTGGTTATTTACTGTGATCACTTCATCATCGTTGTTCTCAAGTTCTGATTGCATTCTCTTGTGATTTATCCTAACTATAGATCAAATACCTCCACTTCTCTATTGATGCTTCTACAACATATGACACCCACAATCCAACTCATGCTACACAAAAGATCATCACCCACGGGTCTAGTTTTTTAATCTTAACATCACAAACATGACTCTCCTTTTTTTTTCTATAGAACATCTCCCATTAATTACTCAAAAATAAAAATTCCCTGTAAGCCAAATACTTGAAACTGTTAATGTAGATTACCAATATGGGGTGTGAAAAAAAATATGCAGCATGATATTTATTACCCTCTCAAACTTTGGATAACAATCAAACTCAATCTTGGAGATTCCAAAAAGATAGCCAATCATCTGAAGATCGTCCATATACATACCTGACAAACTTCTCCAGAAATTTCACCCAAATTTTTCCTTGCACTGCGAAATCATTCATGACCTGAGATTGTTGCAAAGCTTACACCTCTAATGTGTTAAATATAATGTAACCTCAACAGTCTAACTGTACATTGCCAGTTGTCCTGGCCAGCTGTACTATCATTTCTTGATTTGCTTGAGCCTATTTAGCTCAGCTAGTTTCCCTTTTCTATTGTACTCTTTCACTTACATTCCTAATATACTAAATTCTATTTCTGCTCTGCTCTCACTCTCTATATTCTCTGTTTCTCATTTTATCATGGTATCATAGTTTCAACTGTAAGCCTCTTCACACATTCTGGAGAGAAACCCGATCCTCAAACAACGCAGAGCTTACACGGTGAACGAGGGCATAGGACACGAGATTCTTCACAAAGACTGGAGAGAAATCCGTAGTCTTCCATCTTCTCAAAATATCATCGCAGAAAGAACACACGAGGAAGCAGAGCGCAATACACTCAAAAGATTGAGGAGTTAGAGCTGCAGAAGGTAGAAAAATTTGAATAATTCAAAGAAATTCTTTCAAATTCATGAAAGATTGTTGTAGAAGGCAGAAACATCTAAAGATCTCGTGAAATTATTTCAAATTCGTGAAAGATTGTTGCAGAAGGCAGAAACATTTGAAGAATTCAAAAGAAAATATTTCAAATTCATGAAAAATTGCTGCAGAAGGTAGAAACATCTAAAGATCTCATGAAATTCTTTGAAATTCATGAAAGATTGTTGCAGAGGGTAGAAACATTTATAGAATTCATGAAAGATTCATGTATTTCCTGCTTCAGGAGAAACTCTTTGTAGAAGCAGCAAATAACACACTAAAGAAGAAAAGGACAAGCAGACGCAGCCATAAGATCGGTTCTGCTAACAGATCTAAGGTGTTAATCGAGTTCAGAAAGGACTAGGAGTGCCCAAAAAAGGAAAAAGGTTTTTAGCTGTCATATTTTGTGCAGAGGACCGATAGCCGTCGGATCCAGGAAAAGTGCACGAGGTTTAGTCCTTTGAAGTGCACAGGAGAATAGCCGAATCACAAAATCTCGAAATCACGAGGTGAAATTTTGTCATTTCGGAGTCCGGGACTTGGAGCAGCAAGGGGTTGTGAAGTAGTTGCCTCACGAAGTCCCGATTCATGAAATCCCAAATGAACCCAGAACGTTGGATCTAGAGCACAGTGGCCTGAGAGTCGCTGGATCAAAGAAGTGTGCAGAAGATATCTGGAGTTGTCCAATCTTGTGTGGATAGCCGATAGACATCAGATCTAGGAGAAGTTGCATGAGGCTTAACCCTCGCATATGAAAAGGTCAGGACTTGTCAAAGTCTCGAAAACATCGTGACCGTTCACAAGGAGGACATGTGGCAGCGATCGAGGTTTCGGGGAAATCCCCGAATGGAGCATTTCGACATTTCGGCTACCAAGAATGAAAAGGGTAAGAGTTCGAGACTCTTGACCCACGAAATCATGAAAGGATCGTGAGCCATCCATTTTGGAGGAAAGGTGTCAAAGATCTATATTTACCAGGAATTCGGGTATCAGGAGATCAAGGAGGCAGGATTTGTGAGACAAGACGACCCGATTCCTAAAATCGCAAAAGGAGATCTAAATCTACCGAGAATTCGGGTACCGGGAGATCAAGGAGGCAGGAGTCATGAGACAAGAAGTCCCGATTCTCGAAATCGCGAAAGGAGATCTAAATCTACCGGGACTTCAGGTACCGGGAGATCAAGGAGGAAGGAGTTGTGAGATAAGAGATCCCGACTCCCGAAATCATGAAATAAGAAGTTGTGATTGAACGAGCAGGCGAGATTTCCGCATTTTGCACATTGGGAGTCTGAAGGATCCATGATCATTGCATCCAAACTCCCGAAGTCCCGAATCGTGAAATATCGAAAAGGCGTTCGAGAGGAATAAGGCGTTGGGATATTTTAGGTTTCGGCATATTGAAGGACAACGAATCGACGAAGTGCTTGCATCGCAATTCCCTGAATCATGAAAAGCCAGTAGCACTTGAACAATTAGACGCGTGGTCACCGATCGTGGTCACATAGATGGAGGCTAAGGGCCAATACAGGGTTGTTAAACGCTTTTCGACATTTTGGCAACCGGGAGTTAGGGAGACAAAGACATTGGAGGACTCGTATACAGGAGTCCCGATATCCCGAATCGCGAAGTTCCGAAGTCATTGCAAGAAATTAGTTTACGCTCAGGAAACAGGTAAATACGAAATTTTCTAACAATTTCTCTTCTGTTTTGGTAAAATTCTTTAAATATGGCCACATCTAGCAATTTAGGACCAACTCAAGGCCCGACTCTTCTTGGAAAGAATTATGAGTTTTGGTCTCTTCGACTGAGATCCTTCTTGAAAGCACAAGAGTGTTGGGATCTAGTGGATCTTGGATGTGTGGAACTAGATCCAGCAGACCTTGCTGCCATGTCAAACCCACAGAGAAATGCTCAGGCAACATAGAGGAACAGAGAGAATAAAGACAAATTTTGGATTCAAAATTCAGTGGATGACTCAATTTTTTCAAAAATCACAGGAGCTGGTACTTCAAAATAGGCCCGGGACATCCTTAAATCAGCCTACCAAGGAAATGACAGGATCAAAATAGTCAAACTACAGACCTTGAGGACGCAATTTGAGACTTTAAGAATCACAGAGTCTAAAAATGTGGATCAGTTTATGACCAGAGTCATGGGAATCGTGAACTAGATCAGATTGACTGGTGAAGCCATTCTTGATCAACGCATTGTTGAGAAAGTTCTCAGAAGTTTACCAAATAAATTCGAAATGGTTGTTACAACAATCCTTGAATCCAAGGATCTGTCACGTTTTTCAACAGATGAACTAATTGGTTCCCTGGTGATACATGAGACTAGAATGCATCTCACAGATGAGTCAATCGCCAATGCCTTCAAAACTCAATTCTCCTTCAGGAGAGGGAGAGGCAGAGGAAGAGGCAGAGGTCACCAAGGACGAGGGATAATTACAAGTAACCAACACTCAAGTGGAGGTAACAGACAAAAAAAACAGAATCAAAATTTCCAAGGTCATAGACAACAACACCAGAATCAGAATTTCCAGCCTCAAAGAGGCAGAGGGAGAAGATCAAATGACCAATCAAGCATACAATGATATTACTACAAAAAGTATGGTCACTATGAATCTGAATGTAGGAAGAAGCAAGCAAATCATCTCTCAGGGAGAGCACATGTCTCAAATCATATAGGAGAAACCTCAAGAGGTATGTTTCTCTCATGCCACAAGACTAAAGAACAACCTAAATATCTCTGGTTACTGGACAATGGATGAAACAATCACATGAAAGGTAACAAAGATTTACTTTCATGCATTGATTCTTCAATCTCATCTGATATTACACTTGGAAATGATTTTTTTGTTAGAGTTCAAGGAAAATGAACTATACCTATTCTTACTAAAAAAAATGTAAAGAAGGACATAAACAATGTTTATCATGTTCTGGATCTGAAACATAATCTGCTAAGTGTAGGACAACTCATTGAACATGGCTATAAGGTACTTTTTGAGGGAGCATCTTGCAGGATATATGATAAAACCCCCAGCAGAAAATTGATTTTTGAAATCCACATGACTCAGAATAGGATGTTTCCCTTGACCCTCAGAACTTTAAATTTGATCCAACCATATGCACAAAGTGAAACCAGCCCCAATGAAATTATGGTTTGGCATATAATATTTGGACATCTACCCTTTCAGAGTCTCAGTCTTCTACAGAAGCACTCCATGGTCAAAGGTCTCCCTAACTTCAAAGAGAAAAATTCCCCATTTGAGTCTTGCATATTTGGAACACATAAGAGAACCAGTTTTCCACAGTCCTCCACTCAAGCCAAACAACATCTCAAACTTGTACACACTGACCTATGTCAACCAATGCAGACAGAGACCATAGGTGGTAGCTTTTATTTTCTAAAATTTATTGATGACTTTAGCAGGAAAATATGGATCTATTTTCTCAAACAGAAGTCTGAAACTTTTGCAAAATTCAAAGAATTCAATGCAGAAGCTGAAAAACAGAGTCGCAAATATATAAAATCTCTCAGGTCATATGGAGGAGGAGAATACAACTCTAACGAATTTGCAATTTTTTGCAAATCACAAGGCATTATCATGCAAACTACAACCAGGTATACTCCACAACATAATGGAGTGGTTGAAAGGAAAAATCAGACAATAATGAACATGACAAAAAGCCTACTTAAAGAGAAATGTTTGTCAAATAGTTTTTGGGCTAAAGCAGTACCATGCTCAGCTTATCTCTTGAATATATTTCCAACCACAAGTCTAAATATGAAAGTCCCTTAAGAAGCATGGAGTGGGACAAAGCTAAATGTTGTCCATCTAAGGACATTCGGATGCATAGCATACACTCACATACCTTCCGAATTAAGGAAGAAACTGGATTATAGAAGTGAGAAATGTATCTTTATTGGATACAATGAAACATCTAAAGCTTACAGACTCTACAACCCAATCTCAAAGAAACTAATTCTCAGTAGAGATGTAAAATTTATGGAAAATCAACTCTGGAACAAATCTGAAAATCAACAAATGGACAGTCAAAATTCATTGTTGCCCAGTTCTAAAAACACAGAAAATTTAGGACAACCAATACCTCAACCTGCTCTTCCAAGATTGTAGGTATAAGGACAAGATGAAAACTCTCAGAATAACTCAACTTCAAGTAGAGACTCATCCTCTGAAATTCAAAATCAGAGAACTCAAAGTTTGAGAGAAATCCATCAGCAGTTGGATGACATTGAACAACACAATCTTTTTTCATTAATGTCATGTCAACCTACATCTTTTAAAGAAGAAGCTAAGGAGCCACATTGGGTTCAAGCCATGAACCAAGAAATTGACTCCATTGAGAAGAAAAAGACATGGGATATTATTGATTTGCCCAGACACAAGAAGAGTATTGGTGTCAAGTGAGTTTACAAAACTAAACTCAATGAAAAAGGGCAGATTAAAAAACACAAGGCAAGACTTGTTGCCAAAGGATTCTCACAACAACCAAGTATTGATTATGGTGAAACTTTTGGCCCAGTAACAAGATTAGACGCTATAAGGACTCTATTGGCCATAGTAGCCCAACAAAAATGGCAAGTATACCAGATGGATGTCAAGTCAGCTTTCCTGAATGGTTTCTTAGAAGAAGAAGTTTATGTTGATCAGCCAACTGGATTTGAAGTCCAAGAGCAGCCAGCCAAATTATATCGGTTGAAGAAAGCCTTGTATGGCTTAAAGCAAGCTCCAAAAGCTTGGTACAACAGATTTGACACTTACCTGATCAAAAGTGGTTTCAGCAGAAGCCAAAATGAGCCAACTCTTTACACCAAAACAGATCATCACAGTAAAATTTTAATTGTATGTTTATATGTTGATGACATGATATATACTATAAATCTTGAGTTAACCAGTTTTAAACATGCCATGCAATCTGAGTTTGAGATGATAGATCTTGGGATAATGAAATATTTTTTGGGGATGGAGGTTGATAAATCAACCAAAGGAAATTTTGTCTGTCAGAAAAAGTATGTAGCAGACATCATCAAAAGATTCCGAAGAATGCAATCCAGCAGAAACCCTTATACCCCTAGGAACAAAATTGAGCAAGAAAGATGAAGGCCCTACAATGGACCCTACTCTGTACAAAAGTTTAGTAGGAAGTTTGTTGTATCTTACAACAACTAGGCTTGATATTATGTATGCAGCCAACCTTGTTTCCAGATACATGGAATCCCCCAAAGATTCTCACTGGAAGATGGTGAAACGAATTCTGAGATATGTTGCAGGAACTCTCAATTTTGTCTTATGGTACACTAAATCTGATGACAATCATCTCTCTCGTTACACAGACAGTGATTTTCCAGGCAGCGTAGATGACAAGAAAAACACCTCAGGACATGTTTTTAACCTAGGCACGAACCTGATTTCATGGGCATCAAAGAAGGAACCAATTGTATCAATATCTTCTGCAGAGGCAAAGTATGTCACTGCTAACTCAGCTTCCTGTCAAGCTGTGTGGATGAGAAGAATATTGAAAGATATGTCACATACAGAAAAGGATCCAACTCCTATCTTCTGTGACAACAGCTTAGCAAATGCACTATCCAAAAATCATGTGTTTCACAAGAAAAGCAAACACATTGACACTCGCTTTCATTTCATCTGCGAGCTAGTCAATAATGGTGATATTGCACTTCAATTATGTGGCTCTTGAGATTAGCTCGCAGATATTTTCACAAAGCCACTAGAAAAATCCGTTTTTGATTTTCAGAGACAACACTTGGGCATCATTAGTGCTGATGTTTGTAACTGTTGAGTTTAGGAGGGAGTGTTAAATATAATGTAACCTCAACAGTCTGCCAACTGTCCTGGCCAGCTGTACTATCATTTCTTGATTTGCTTGAGCCTATTTAGCTCAGCTAGTTTCCCTTTTCTATTGTACTCTTTCACTTACATTCCTAATATATTGATTTCTATTTCTGCTCTGCTCTCATTATCTGTATTCTCTATTTCTCATTTTATCATAATGCATAGATCTGAGAAGTCATCGCTGTTGATGGAGAGATAGAAAATTCATACCTTAAAAGAAACGGGTAATGAGGAATTTCATATACACAAAATCTTCGATTTATAATAAATGACAATAAAATTGTATGTGAGATATTCAATCTCAAGCAAGAGAAGGGCATAGCACATGTCTCTGTACTCTGAAATTAAGGCACTCATTAAAAATATGGAAACACAACTCACAAAATGGCTATTTAAGAGGTGGTTTATTGAAGGTTGTTGTAAAAGTATACGAATAGAAAGAAAGTCACACCCTCTACAACATATGACAAAGCACACTGTGTTGAACTAACTTCATCTTCATTAACCTCTCAAATTTTCCCGCTTTCCAGTTAAAAATTTGCTGTCAATGTATGGTTTTCCAGAGTTTTGTAAAAGGACCAATGACTCTTCTATGGAGCACGAAAAAACTGTACTTGATGATAAAATGATAGATTCAATTGATCCAGCAAATTTCTCTTTGCCGCAGCAAGTGCTTATGCTCATTTTTACCTGCAGTGAAAGATTGATGGTTATATAGAATACCATTCTTAAAAACCTTGTAAAGTTGGCTTGTTATCAAAATTCAATTGATTTCTTAGATGGAAAATTGATAGATATTTTTTGTTTACTGATGTCATTCATTGACCAGCTTTTGAATAAATTTCTCTTTTCTAGAGCATCAGCATACAATACATTTGTTTTTGCCACAAATCCTCATCACGGAGTTTGGTAAGAGGATAAGAAAAATCTACTTGTTGGGAATTCATTTGGTAATTGATTTTTCTTCAAAATCTCTTTCATAGTTAAAGTCGTGGAATTGGATGGAGTTTGGTAAGAGGATAAAAAAAATCTACTTGTTGGGAATTCATTTGGTAATTGACTTTTCTTCACTTCAAAATCTCTTTCATAGTTCGAGTCATGGAAATGGTGATATCATTTGCATCTATCTTGGCACTTCTATCTAGATATAGATGACCTACGAAAATATTATGATGCTAAGAAAGAGTTTGGACTACAGAGTAAGGACATTGAGACATTTGGCACCCACGACTCTAGAGACTCCGTAAATATTAACTTAAGCTACATTGGAGATGAATACAATTTTTTATTTGTTTTCTCTCGAGTTTTGTTGTTAAGAGTGAGGTAAAATACATGTTTATATTATCGTAAATATTAACTTAAGCTACATTAGAGATTAATACAATTTTTTTTCGGTTCTCTCTCAAGTTTTGCTGTTAAGAGAGAGGTAAAATACAAGTTTATATTATTATTGAACTGCATAAATATCCATGGTGTAACTTTTCAAGATATCATCCATTTCGAGAGACCCTTTTGTCATTCAGGATTGTCCGCATGTTCATTTATGTGGAAAAAAAAAGGTAGACATCCATTTACTTGAAGGTGGTAGTCTTTTCTGAATGGTTATTCCTTATCTTCTCCTATATTTTCTAGCCAATTAGCTATATAATGCTTTATTTATTCTATTGATCTTCGGAGAGTTGAGTGGTAAGGTTTGTATGTATTCCCCGTTTTTTGTGATATGAGATATGTTGTTGTGCACCTTTGAAGTGAAAATACTACGTTTTCTTTATGCTAATTAGCTATATAATGCTTGATTTATTCGATTGATCTGAGAGAGTTGAGTCGTAAAGTTTGTATGTATTCTCAATTTTTGTGATATGAGATATGTTGTTGTGGCATTTTCGAAGTGAAAATACTATTTTTTTTTTTATGTTGGTATTTTTATTGTTTTTAATGAACTTAATTTTGAAATATAAGATTTACTTTTCTTTTGAAAGTTCAGATTTCATAGATTTTTTTTTTTTTTAAAGTAGGAATATGCTTGAGTACAACATTAGATTTATATATTAAATATGCCTTGAACTACATAAGTGAAGCTTAATATTTTTTCAATTTTTATATTTACCCAATTTAAGTATCTGTGGAATTATGTTTCTTTTAAGAGGGCCCTTGTCATGTGCTAAAGAGTGGACTTCAACAAAGAGAGGATAAATATGGTTGAAGTTTTCCTCAACAAAAACTGGAAGGAATTTGAAGGGGTACCCTTTATATCTACGTCTATGGAAAAAATGTGTGTAATAATCTTGAATCCATCTTTGCTATTTTCTTGAACCAAAAAATGTTATAACCCACTAATGATGAAAGTTGTCCTCTAATGGATAGGATGATTGGATCTGGAAAAAATGTATTGATAGGAATTTATAGGTTTCTAGTAGAATTTGGTGTTGATTAGACTATAGAAGAGAAATTAGGACCATTGAATATTATGATGTCCAAAATGTTAACTTCTTCCATAGAGACAATTGAAATCATTTTGCTTGTAGGGTAGCCTGAATCATATTTCTTTAGAAATATAGCCAATCATGGCAATCCTTCCTTTTAGCCATGCCATATGTAGAATGTATAATTAAGAAATGATTCCAAATGAATAATTATTGAATCTCTTGTAGTAAAATAGACCGAAGAGATCAACCATATTCTCCATTTGAAGCTCTAGAAAATGGATAAACAAAGAAGCATAAACAATTGCAAAGTGATTTCCCATTTTCATTTCATGTTTGATCTAGGTGGATATCGGTGGCCACCCACCTATTCCACTGGCTAAAATCCCAATTTCCATTATGGTATTGTTTTTCTAACTTTTTGGGTCCTAAATTTCAGGGGGCGTTTTGAGGCCCTAAAAACATTTTTTGGGCCCACCACAGTTACACTATAGACAGAGTTAGAGTATGATGAAAAAATGTGTATTCCTTGGATAAACCTTTCCAATGGACTATCATGTGCCTAAAAAACAGAGATCGTATGCAAAAGTTACGACCTTGGAAAGTTGATGTACCAAGTTACCCCATCGGGGCCCACATGACTTTTCACGTTTCATGTTCTAGGGTTAGGTTTTTTGGATGTTTAGGGTTTTATTGTTTATTATTTATGTTATAAAGACCTTTGGAGCCTCATTGTAACCAAATTCTTGCAAATGAGCGTAGACAACACATATCTTCTCAGAGATAAGCTACCACCATTGTAGTTAGCATGTGTACTTTTGCATTTTACAATCTTTTGTATTTCAAAGAGTTATTAATAGAATCTGAGCTTTATTGTATTATTTTGCTCATTCATATCATTCCTAAAATAATAGACATCAGTCGTATCAAAGTGGTCTTCTCCTTGTCATCCTTAGTGCATGTAAAGTAAAGTGGTCTTCTCCTTGTCATCCTGAGTGCATGTAAAGTAAAGTGGTCTTCTCCTTGTCATCCTTCTACTTTAATAATTCATTTAATTAAAGTAAAGTCAAGGATAGAAATCTTTGGATGATTTTGACACATCTAGACACATAGACCTTTGTAGAAATACATGTATGATGCTACCGTGCATCAACACTCCCTCTATCCCCCCCTCTCTTGAGAGAGAGATATTGACAAAGGGTAAGAGAGAGTGAGATGAGAGAGAGAGATATTGACAAAGGGTAAGAGAGATGAGATAAGAGGATAGGGAGGCAAGAGAGAGGAGTAAATGAGAGAGAGAGAGAGAGAGAGAGAGAGAGAGAGAGAGAGAGAGAGAGATGGGTAGAGGGATATATATATATATATATATATAGAGAGAGAGAGAGAGAGAGAGAGAGAGAGAGAGAGAGATTGGGTGGGAAATGAGGGAGGGATGGAGATGGAGGGAGAGGGAGATAGCGAGGTGGTAATGACGAGGGAGAGAGAGAGGGCCTATAAAACGGAGAGAGAGAGAGAATGAAGAGCGTGGGTGGAGAGGAGAGGGAGAGAGGGAGGCAAACGAGGGGGAGGGAGGGGGAGATTGTTTTTTGTGTGTGAGAGAGATAGATGATAGAGAGTGGGGAGAGATAAAGGGGGGCATAGAAGCAGGAAGGGAGAGAGGACAGAGGAGAGGGGGATGAGAGAGAGAGAAAGAGGGGTGAGAGAGACATGAGGAGAGAAACATGGAGGGAGAGAAGAGTCAGGAGAGAGAGAGAAGGGTACATAGGAGGGAGGGAGAGGGGGATAAAGATTGCTAGAGAGGAGATAACCGAGAGAGAGAGAGAGAGAGAGAGAGAGAGAGAGAGCACAAAAGGTAGGTGTTTATAGAGAGATAGAGATTTAAAGAGAGAGAGAGACATTAGGGAGAGAGGGACATGGAGAGTGAGAGCAAGAGAGATATGGAGAGAGAGAGAGAGAGATGTGGCAGAGAGAGAGAGGAGGGAGACATAGGGAAGGATTGAAAGAGCCGGGGAGAGAAAGGTATAGAGAGAGAGGGAAACAAAGGAAAGGAGAGAGGAAAATGGGGTGGGATAGAAAGGGAGAGAAGTTGCGGCAAGGCACGAGAGAGAGAGAGAAATTGAGAGAGACAGATGGGAGGAGACATGGAGTTAGAGGGATATAGGGAGAGAGAGGCAAAGAGAGGGCAAGAAAGGGGAAGGTGAGAGGGAAGAGAGGGTGGGAAAAGAGAGTGCGGCGCTGGGGGTTGTGGTAGGGAGTGGGGATATATATACATATACATATATATACATATACAGAGAGAGAGAGAGAGAGAGAGAGAGAGAGAGAGAGAGAGAGAGAGAGAGAGAGAGAGAGATGGTGTAAGATGATGGCATAGTGGTTCACCTTCTAAGGACCTGGTGACCTCGCCTAGGATCAATCAAGAACCGAAGCTTGATTGACTCTTCGAGTCACCGTTAGACCCCAAACCCACTTACACGAGTCATTTCCCCAAATGTGCAGGTTGTATGAGACCAAGCTTCCCGAAGGTTCTCGAATCCCTCAATTCCAAACGAATCGCTAGCTCTTATTTGTTACCCTTTCCTCTTATGACCATCGAAAGGACTTCATCGCATTTTTATGAAAGGCAATCGCCACGATTTCATGTTTCCCGACTCTGGGAGTGCTGCTACCTCCATCTCTCTGATATCTGAAATCGCAATGACCCTTGATATATGGTCCAGATATTTCTTTGATCGATGACTGCGATCAAATCAATGTTTCGTGTTTCACGAATTTGGAATCTCCTTGCCTCCGTTCTCCCGATAGCTGAAATTGTGATGGCAATGGAACAACGGTCCAGATCTCTCCTTCGATCTGACAATCACGATGAATTTGGGACTTCACGTTTCACGGGGTCAAAATCCTTATCACCCCTGATCCTCTGATCCCCGAAATGTCGATATTTCTCCTTGAACAATCAACGGTCTAGATCCCTCCTGGATCCAATGACTAAGATCAAGTCGCAGATTCGGTCTTCGTGAATTCTTAGTGCTCTACCCTTTGAATTCTCCAAAGTGTGAGTCAACAAAACACTTATTGTTCACCACGCGTCCCTCCTGATGGATGGTTATGATTCTCTAGCATTCAGATTGAATGGCTAAGATATTTTCCTCCTTGCGCTTAAGCTATCTTCAGAGTTAGAAGATCATCTGGGTGTTCAAAGGTTTCAAACCTTTTCTCTTTCGACGAGTTTGATTCTTGGGTCTCGTTAACACTTATGTGTTATTCCTGTTGATCTTGGTTGCATGAGGGCTTCGACTTCCCGCACACTCCTTGCTTTTCAGGGATTTCAATAACTCAGATACTAAGGATTTCTTGAAGAGAAATTCCTCTCGCCCTCCTGGAGTTCTCCTTCTCTGGTTCTTCGACTTCTTGCAAAGTCTCTTCAACACTTATTCGAATCTCAGATCTATCCACTCCTTGCACCAGATCGTACGCAAGGTTTTGGGGTTCTTGCGAATGACCATGCACTCCTTGCACCAGTCTCTTTGCACTCCTTGCAAAGGGAAAGTTTTGTGTTATCTATTCTAAACTTTAGAATTTAAACAGGTTTCGTTAACACACTCCTTGCGTTTTGTGTGCACACCTTGAACTACTTCAGTAGAAGAGAAACAATTAAAACTTATCTTAACATTCACAATTCCATTCACTCATAACGAGCTTTGTCCATTCATTCATGAGAACACAATAAGAGAGAATTACAAGAAATGTCCACACCATGCATTGGGTCAATTTTCCTCTGTTATTTTCATAAGTGAAAATGGTTACAACTGTAAATGAAAACAAAAAACTCAAAAAAACTCCTCCTAACTTCTATCTTGTTTTCTACTAACATCTATCTACTTCTAGCCAACCTCATTTGGGTGTACAAAACCTCTATTTATCACAGAGGGATATTAGGGTTTCCCCCCTGGCTACTTGTCTACTTTAACCTAACTTAACGACTCTATAGACTAGTTGCATTCTAGATCCCTAGTGGAGTCTCCCACTTCGCCCGTAATCGTCTAAGTGCACCTCCAAATTTTTCTGGCCTGATTTCAAGCGTGCCCCAAAGATTAATTCTGGCGCTGAGTTAAGGAAAACTTCAAAATATCTGCTATGACTGCTAGTGTTGAGATTTCGTACAGATTCCTTGACGTTGATAGGTATTTTTGCACGTGATTGCCAACGATGCTCCTGCATCATACTCCCCTTGACGAAAATTCATGGACTCATGTCCATGAGATCCTATACTGATTTTTCATGCTTCTAGATAACAACTTCATTTTACCAACTACCATATTGTATTGGGTGTCCCTTCCACTTGACAAGATATTCAAAATACATCTTCCTCCTGGTCTTTTTGTCGATCATATGATCAATGATCTTCTCCATTTGTGGCCAGGAATTTGTTTCTCCCACTTGATCTTCTCTTTATATTCTAACCCCTTTGTGTCATCTTTCCTATAAGGATACAGGTATGAAACATTGAATATGGGTGATATTCCCACACCATCTGACAACTCAATCGCGTAGGTGTTTTCATAAAACTTCCTCAAGATCTTATATGGTTCTATCTTCTTCATATTTAACTTATTATAGGTTCCCCTAGGGAACCTTTCTTTCCTGAGATGTGACAGAACTTGATCTCCTACTTCAAATTGAAGTTCTCTGTGATGTTGATCAACTCTGTGTTTATACTCTTGGCTAGAACTCTGCAACTGTCCTCTGATATGGCTATGGAGCTTCTGCATTTTTGTAGCAAACTCTTCTTCCCCAATGCTCTTGATCTCACTCTTATCCAAGTCTCTCAACTTAGATACTCCCCTGGGATGCATTCCATACAATATTTGGAATGGTCTCTTCCCAATGCTCCTATTTGGTGAGTCATTGTATGCAAATTCTTCTTGCGACAAAATCTAATCCCACTGATTATGATTTTTAGTGACCATACTCCTCAATAAGTCTGACAAACTTTTGTTTACCACCTCTTTTTGTCCATATGTCTAAAGGTGATAAGTTGAGATGAAGGATAAATTTGTCCCCAAATTCTTCCATAATGTTCTCCAAAAGTGACCAACAAATTTTGTGTCTTTGTCTGAGACAATGCTTCTGGGTAGGCCGTGAAGTCTCACAACTTCCTTGAAAAATAGATTTGCAACATGTGTTGCATCACTGGTCTTCTGGCATGGGATAAAATGTGTCATCTTTGAAAATCTATCCACCACCACAAATATGGAATCAAATGATTTTTACGTTCTTGGCAGTCCCAACACAAAATCTATGTGTATTGCATCCCAAGGCCTCTCTGGTATTGGCAATCGTTGATACAATCCAATGTTCGATCTTTTTCCTTTTGCATGTTGTTATATTCTATATTTGTTCACAAACTTTATCACTTCTGTTCTCATACCTGGACAATAGTATGAGTTGCTCAACTGTGCAAATGTTTTATCATGGTCGAAATGTCCATCCAATCCTCCACTATGCTTTTCTTTCAAAAGGTTATCCCTCATTGAGCATTTTGGTATGCGCAACTGATTTCGCTTGAACAACAATCCCTCTTGAACCATGTACTATGTCCATTGTCTTCTATCTCTCAGCACAATATTTTCACATGCTTCATATGTGTAACACCCTATTTCCCCCAGCTTGTAAATATAACTGGACTGGCCAAGAGCTATGGCAAACTCATAAATGTGAAAATGTGATGTAAATGGACCTTGAGGAAAAGGTCAATGAATGTGAATAACATTTTGAATTTATTGCAGGACTGCTGAGAGGGGACGTGCAGAAAAGAGACCACGGTGGCGGTGGAGGGTACCTATAAAGGTGACATTAACTTCCACCAAGAATTAATACCGTATTTGGACTCCACTGGCCCAGAGAACCAAAAGAAGCTCGTTGGCCTTGATTTTAATGCCTTGCAGGCTGGCAGGTTGATGGCTCAATGAGGGATGGGGAGGTTAACCGCATATCCATAGAGTCGTCAGGCCTGATCAGTGTGAGGGTAATCACGCCACGCGCGACCTCGCAAGAGGATAAGGCGTGGGGAAGAAGCGATTGGAGAGGGAAAACGCGAGTGGAACTCTGGCATTGCGCAGAGTGAGTGATAGTAGAGAGGAAGGATTGCAACCTTCACTTCTGGTCACTGGCAGACAGAGAGAGGCAGTCTCACAACATCGTGGTCTCAGCTCGGGGGTGGCTAGTGGTAAATCCGTTGGGAGTCTATATGCTTATGGTTGGGTGGAAACGAGCACCCCTCTCAACAGTCACACCCACTTCTGATGTTATTTATGATAAGTGTTTTTCATATTGCATCTTGAAATTCATATGCTGACATATATGCTCATAAACTGTGAAATTGTGAACGGTTACAGTATAAGAATGTATGTGCAGTGTTTTGATAAGAAATGTTAGATATATGCTTATAACAGAAAGACCATGCATGGCTTATGTTGATAAATGAATTTAATTTATGCATGAGTTGAACCAAGTCAGACTTCCAGTCCATCCTTGGGAGTTTGCTTCCCTTTGTCTGTCTCTAGGAAAGCCCCGGAATAGATCTCTTCTCAGAGATTCCCTCCTTGGAAAGGTTTACCAAGAATCTGGAAAGAGGACTTTAATGTGCAAGTCTTAATAACCCTGTATGAGGAGGAATGACCCTCTTAAGATTCTGAAGTAGCAGCGTAGGGATAAGTAACAAATCAACGGATGAGATCCTGTCAGAAGACCCATGGTCATTCACGACCGTCAGATTGATGAAAGTAAAAAGGGCGTTACATACCTTTCCCCTTTCTCCCTCTATCTTCGGGAATAGAGATGAAATTGGGATCGTAGAACCCCCCCCCAAGGTCCATGAGAACATTTGGACCGTTGATCTTTCCACGTCCACGAAGTAGTGGAAGAATGTGCGAAGTGGGACAGATCTGAGTCGTTAGATCGTAGCTAGAAAAACCCGACAGCCGTTGGATCTATTAAGAGATGCATGAGGGTTAAACCTTCTTGAACAGTAGAGGTAAAATCCCATCGAGAAGGTTGACACATCGGGATATCAGTACTCGGGATATCGGAAATGATCGGGGCAATTCAAGCCTCGAAATAGTGAAATGATCTAGATAGTCCTTTTGTGCAGACACGTGGAAAAAATTGAGAGCTCGTCGGTATATTGGCTACCAGGGTTTTGAGTTGACTGATAATTTCTGTCGTCGGGGTATCAAAAACTCCGAAATCACGAGATTGGATCAAGGCTATCCATTAGCCGGGACACGTGGTGGAGATCTAGACCATCGGGGAAGTCCCGATAGAGAATTCAATAGGTGCATTAGGGTCGGCATTTTGCGAGTCTTGAGGACAAGACTTCCAGAGCATCGGAAGTCTCGAAATCGTGAGAGGTGATCAGGACCGTCCATCAGAGGAGGACGCGTGACAGCAATCGGAGCCATCGGGGAAACTCCCAACAGGAAGTCATCTATCAACATTTTGATCATCGGGACATCGGGGATTCCGAGGAAAAAATGTTTAGTCATTTCGACATTGCGATCTTCGAAACCCCGACAAGAGACAAGGCTATGGTCTTGTGAAATAGTGGTCACGTGGGCCAAAGGTCTAACCCAGAGAGCTAACGGAAGTTGGAGTGTATCGGGATTTGAAGGATCGAGAATCCTATGGGCTAATGCATTGCGGTACTTAAAATCTCGAAACCCCGATGAGAGGTAAGACTGAGGTCACAGGGATAACGGTTGTATGGGCCAGGAGCATAGCCAGGAGAGCAAGTGCATAAAGGGCACATCGGGATTCGAGGGATCGCGAATCCTGAGGACGAGTGTATTTCGACATTGAAAAGTCCAAAAACCCGATGAGGAGGTATGGCTACAGTCATATAGGGGGAAGGTCATGTGGACCACGAGCTTAACCTGGAGGGCTAACGTGAGTTGGAGCACACCGGGATTTTGTAGTCCAAAACCCTGAAAGAAGGATAAGGTTGCGGTCTTATGAATTAGCGGTCACATGGACCAGAGCATAGCCAGGAGGGCTATCGTATAAAGGGCGTGTATCGGTGAAATTGCTCATCGCAGATCGGGAGCTCGAGAGGATAGGAAATTTTGTCATCAGGGATCACGAAACCCCGAAACCTGAAACTATCATCGGGGGAATATCACAGGCGCGTGAAGAAAAAAACGTGACAGGGAAATAAAGACATGTGGATCGGGATTGACATTTCACTGCTGCAAGCTTCAGGGATTCTCATTGTTGAGAAATCAACGAAATAGTTTGATTTTCGGTAGTGGGTATGATACAAAGTGGTATCAAAGCATGGTTACAACACTCGGCCTGATTGGGCTCATGAACGAGTTGCGCATAAGCTCCGTTCGAAGCACTCCTACGAGGAGTAACTCCCTAACTTGACTCTCTTGTCCAGGATTAAAAAAAAAAAAAAAAACTTAAAAATGAGAACCTGACTGTGTATGCATGTGAAAGAGTTATAAATTATGCGCAAATTATAAAAATGTATTTAACTCTTGACTAATATCCAGCGTTTTCCTTTTCCACTCTAGCGGACGATTAGTCGCAGAAATCTACAGACGCAGAGTATGGTTACTCACCAAGAGGTGGGAGAAGGCTCCCACAACAGAGGTGAAGAGTCTGACGAAAGAAGAGCAATAGGAACCCCTCCAGACCTAGCTGAGACTGTGAGGAGTCTCATGGTTGAATTGCAAAGCTGCAAGGCCGACAAT
>SNQJ01S0008004.1:230079-263040 GCA_010110895.2 Picea sitchensis | reverse complement strand
TTAAAGTTATATGGTGGTTCTAAATTAAACATGAGTTAATCTAGATTCCTAAAGATCAATGCAATAATGAATGAATTAATTGCTAACATATATCTATTTTAATTTTTCATTTAATAGAAAGATCTATTAAAAGATCAAATCAATTGAAGTGCAAACATTCCTCAAGTTTTACTCTTGATCAAAATTTTACACCTCCACCTCCATGAATCTATCCCTATTATTGTAAAATAAAAATGAAGTAAAGAATATAAACTTATAGTAGTATTATAATATACATTAATTCAATTTTAAAATAGTTTTCAATTATAATTCACAAAATAATATAAATTATACAATATTGATGATTGTTGATCCACTAAAGAATCTTAATATGTTGGTTAAAGTTGATAAAAATACCAGTCTTAATATCTTGGTTAAAGATGATAAAAATACCATGATCATAAAAAAGAAGAGTAAACTCAATTTATTCCTTATAAGGAGCAACAAACGTGATGTTCCAAAATGGCAATTATACATTATGCATTTGATATAATACATGTGGTAGGATTTCATAGTGATCGTCAAAAGAAGGGATTAGGTAATTAACAAGTGATGCATGGAAGCGTAGTCTCTGCCAGGTTGGAATGGGAACAAATGTGACCGAGTACAGACACGGGGGTAGTAAGTTGAAGTATAATAATCCCGAATTACTTTTATTTGAAATTTATCAAAAATTATTACAAAGGTTCCTAGTATCTAAGTTTGATAGTACAAGAACGATTTATACAATATTAATACATTTAAAAGGTTCATGGACACAAAAAATTTAGCATACAATAGAATAGTAGTAACGACACGGGGGTAGAAAGTTGAAGTACATGTGGTATCCATGTAGAATTTAGTATTCCCGAATTACTTTTATTTGAAATTTATCAAAAATTATTACAAAGGTTCCTAGTATCTAAGTTTGATAGTACATGAAAGATTTATACAATAGTAATACATTTAAAAGGCATGTGGCCACAAATATTTTAGCATACAATAGAATAGGAGTAACGTCTATTACAAAGGTTCATGGACAAAAACACAAAAAAAATAGCATTCCCGAATTAGTTTTCTTTAAAAGAAGGGCTCCTGGACACAAAAGAAATTGAAATTGATCAAATTATAGGTTCTTGGACACCAAAAATAGTACATACCAAATATGTACTTTTATAAAGTACATATTTACTTTTATACATACCAAATATGTACTTTTATAAAGTATGGGCATGAGATTTTACTGAGCATGCACGGAGCCCTCATTCCACACTTAGCCAATTTTTGGATCGCGGGTTCTGGGAATGGCGGGCTTAAAATTGGGTCTCTGTTGTTTCGTTCCCTACAAATAACACCCAAAGTTCCACAATATACAAATTGATAAGTAGACTTGCGGAGTATTTGAATGACAATTGGACTTAGCCCTTGAAATTGCAGTGCATGTGTGGCAAGCATAATGAAGGACACGTGGTAAGGATGCAAGAAATGACATACTCTCTATATGTGTGAGCAGAAAAAATGTTTTGAACACAATTTTATGAGGTTTATATAAAAAAAAAAGTGTGTTACATATTCCTGGGAATTTAATATATATATATGTGTGTGTGTGTGTGTGTGTGAAATAAAAAGATATGGATGAGAAAAAAATAGAATTGAAATAAAATAAACAGAATGTCTTGACATTCAACATAGCTGAAGATAAAAATCTAGGAGCACATAAATATATAAGGAGACAAGAGAATAATTTTATTTGAAATATATGAAAAAAGAATAGTTTGTTACATATTCCTGGAAATTTAAATACGTTTGTCATATAGAATGGGATTGGAGCTCCCACGGACCGTAAGAAAAATATGTACAAGATATAGTACTGTGGAAAGAAGAAGTGGGAGAGGGTAGAGTGTAATACCTAAAAAGAAGAAAATGGAAGATATCAGTCTTTGGCTATAGATTTGTATTTAGAAAATGTGGAATAATTGGATTGATAAACAGAGTATCAATATAGACTTACAATGATGGTACATATAAGTATTTTTGGTATTTGTCTACTGATGCATTTTCCTGTTAGTTTTTGTCGTCGACCCATTTGAATAAGTGGATTGATAAACAAAGGATTTATAGAGATGTTCCATATTAGTATTTTTTTTATTTGCTTGTTGATGCCTTTCCCTGTTGGATTTCATCGGTGACCCGCATCAAGTTCGTTTGGACAAATTCCTCAATGTATCTTCTCAAGGGGGAGACATTGATGTCATTCCATGTTTTAATGTTGAAAAGTTCATTTTATAATTCTCTTAGATCAATAGAAAGATTACACAGAGACTAATGACTGTCTCCATTTTGTACTGAATAGTGGACTAGCCAGTTGTCCATGTGTTCTTCATGATATTCAAGAACCCTATAAAAATTTTCTAAAGATAACGCCTTAAATTTATCAACTTGTTTATCGAAAGTTTTCTTGGTTAACGCCAACGAGTTGACGATTAAACTGGGGTCCTGGAAGTCATTGATCCTTTCCACCAAGTCTATTTTGGTGAGCTTTGTGAATAATTTTTCTTTCTTTGATATTGCTTGCTCACATGATTGGACGATGAGATACAGGTTCTTCACCTTCTCCTTCCAGCATGCTTCTAATTGAGTGAGCCATTTTTTGGAGGGGACATCATGTTGTCTTCTTGTCTTGTCTGCCATGTTGTTGACATGAAAGGAAAAAGGGATGACCGTGTGCAAATAGAAAGTTTCTTCATTTTTTAAATCCGTTTGCAGAAGTTTGAGCAAGTTATGTGCCCTACTTCCCAGGGAATCCATATTTTGTGATGTTTCCCAGGCCTTAGTAATCAGTTCCATTCTTTTGTTGATATTTTTCTCCAGTGTCCACATATCCTCTATAGGATTTGAGGAAGTTGGAAGAGCCTTTTAGCTATGTTGGAGGGGTGTAGGGATTCGCAGACATGGCTATTGCCAAAGGACTGCCAAGCAATGGAATAGGAAACAAAGCTTCCTCTAATTCCTTGATCCAGTCCTTTAGTCTGACATTCTTGACCTCAATGACTCCAATGGAATCATGAAGAGCATATTCGGTTTCCATGTGAAGTCCAGATATTTTGGACGCTTGCATATTGGCAAGGTAGTTCTGAACAATGTTTTCTTTTCTTCTATTTTACATCTCTTTTTTCAATAATTAAATTTGTATTTTCACTATAAAAAAAAAACTCTGGAATACGAAGGATTCATCTTTGTAAAAAGATTTGGTATCAACTATTTCCATTGGGTAGCTATGGTGAATCGTGTCTTCTGGCTGATCAAGGTTGCAGAATATTCTATCCAGATCAACGTCAAGATCCATGTTTTCACTCTCAATTTCGAGCTCTTGCGCCTCCCCTACAATTCTTTTTCCCTTCTTCTGCAGATGAAGCTTATGAGAACTATCAATTTTAGGATGAATGTCATCCGTTTGAAGAACTTTGGGTTGTTTTGTTACTGTGGCAGGTCGTTGGAGCGATGCTTTGTTATTGTGGTGGTTCTTGTCCTCAGGCCTGAAGATGTTTACTGTATCTCTACAGAACTGTTGTGGAGCTGCTACTAGTAGTTTATGAAAACATTGGTTTGTTCCAGGCACTGGTTGAAATGAATAAATGGAGGGGATAATATAACCCCCTGTAAATGTTGGTTCAATGTGTGTGAATGGAACATCTCCTCGAGCTCTTTGCTCATTAATGAAAATTTTATGTGTGCCGTATGGAGATCTTTTAGAAGTAAATCTTAATTATTTCATACTTAGAAGTCTAAAGGTGGTGCTTATGACGAAGAACATTTAAGGATTGGAGGTTTCGTGAACAAACCAAGCCGATGGTGTGTGAATGACATTAAATGGTATTTGAAATTACCACTGGGAAGGGAAAACAAAAGCCTCTAGAAATATTGGTTTAGTGCGCATTAATGACAGATCTTCTTGAGCCTTGCACCCATCAATGACAATTTACACGGTTCATGTATGATGAGTTGTTAGCATTAAGATTTAGAAACAAGACAGGTGCGAAGGTGTGAAGGTGACAGAGACGGGGAATAGAAAGCAAGGAAGGAATGGCAAAGTATGAAAAGCGGTCGAACGTGCTTCAAAATAAGTTTACAAGAGATAGTAAGGACAGGTGAGTGTCCAATGGTGAAACTGCATGAGTCAGAATTTTTCACTACAAAATGCGTAAAATGTAAGAGGGGATGATGGTGCAGTTTAGAAGATGATTTGTATATTTACGGAATTGCGAGAAAGTGGCTAAGTATGTAATAGGGAAATGTCAGTCGGGCGCGTTTTCAGAACTAGGGTTTGAAGATTTCGTGAATGGGCCAACACATGGTCCCACAAATGAAATTCCAATTCTGAGTAGCCTGCAGAGCAGTGTGATTTTGTGTAGGCTTCCAAGGAGCATAGCGAAGGGAAGCATGTACAATATTTGCATCATGGGTTCTCGAGCTGGTAGGCTCTAAATTGGGCCACTATTGCTTTGTGCCTAACAAATAGTACCCAAACTTTCGCGATATACAAATTGAGAAGCAGACTTGCAGGCTCAACATTGCACTTATGTTGTTCCATGTACTCCAAACAACACTTAGGATTGCAATTTTTTATGGATCAGAGTTCCACCATATACAAATTTTGATATTGTACAATTTAATTGGTCAGTTGGACATTGCACTTGTATTGGTCTATTTCCTCCAAAAAACACTCAAATTTTTGCGATATAAAAACTTACGGGCGGACTCTAGGACTCGCGGGCTCAAGATTGCCATTGTCTACATGTATAACATGTATCATATATGTTATATATCTAACATTATCTAAAAACATTATTTTCAAGTACTAAAATATGAATAATAAATATTGATATTGTACACTTTAATTAAACAAAATTATCAAATGAGTCACAAGTTTCGAGTCCGGGTCCAATTGTAGATCACCAAAGTTTCGGGCACAGTATGTATACCATGCACATGAGGCATGAGATCTGGATGGCGCTGACAAAGGAACCCTCGGCCATAAAATTCACGAAGTATGAAAATGAATGGTGGTCATTTGGACTCGTGATGTAGACATATAGATGGACATGAAAGATGCCACTCCGCCGTCTAGGAACCCCCAACCATAGACATGGATTACCCAAGTTTTGGATGCAATATGTACACTGAGAACACGGGGAATGAGAGTTCGATAAGGCATAGCCAACAACCCACGGCCATAAAATTGGCTAAGGAAATGAAAGTGATTGGTCGGACTCATGGTGTATATTTCATAATTCATGTGCAACACCAACTGTGCCGTAACTAGACAATATGTGTACAAATCAAAGAAAACTAAATATGCACCTTTATAAAGTATCTACGGATTGCCTCTTTTTCGATCATGGATTCTCGGGCTGGAGGGCTCAAAATTGGGCCTCTATTGTTATGTGTCCTACAAATAGCACCCAGAGTTCCGCGATATACAAATTGACAGAGGGACTCTAGAACTGGTGGGTTCAAGATTGTGATTGTCTACATGTATAACATACAACATATATGCTATATAACTACCATTATCTAAAAAGATTATTTTCAAGTTCTAAATTATTAATATTAAATATTGATATTCTACAATTTAATTAAACAAAGTTATCAAATGAGTCGTAAGATTCGAGTCCAGGGACAATTGTAGATCACCAAAATTTTGAGCGCAAGATGTATATGGCGCACACGGGGCATGAGAGTTGGATGGCACCCACAAAGGAACCCACACCGATGAAATTCACGAACTATGAAAACGAATGGCAGTCGGTTGGACTTGTGATGTAAAGATACAGATGGACAGGAAATTTGTCACTTCAATGTCTGTGAACCCGCGAGCATAGACATGGATTACCCAAGTTTTGGATGCAATATGTGAACTTGGAACACGTGGAATAAGAGTTCAATAACGTGTACCGGGGAACCTGCAGGCATAAAATTGGATAAGGAAATGAAAGCGGTCAGTCAGACTCCTGGTGCATATTTCATAATTCATGTGCAACACCAAGTGTGTGGTGACCAGATTAGTATGTGTACAAAGAGGGGAAAACTAAATATGCACCTTTATAAACTATCGGAATGAGATTTTATAGAGCATGTACAGATATCGCATTCCATACTTGGCGACTTTGTGGATCGCGGGTTCTCAGGATGGCGGGCTAAAAAATAGGCCTGTATTCTTCTGTGTCCTACAAATAGTACCCAGAGTTCTATGATATACAAATTGACAGGCGAACTTGTGGGCTGGATGAGATTTTATAGAGCATGTACACTTTTTGGATTGCGGGTTCTCGGGCTGGTGGGCTCAAAAGTAGGCCTCTATTGTTTTGTGTGTTGCAAACAACACCCAGAATCCAGCGATATAAAAATTTACAAGAAGACTTGTGGGTTGGGTGGCTCAACATTGTACTTCTATTGAGTTTCGCGATATATAAATTGACAGATGGACTCCAACGTAGGCGGGCTTCAAGAAAGGAGCAATACATAGTAAATATGTAATTTTATAAACTATGGACATGACATTTTATAGAGCATGTATAGATCCCTTATTCCATACTTGACCACTTTTTTGAATCACGGACTTACGGGCTGGATGGCTCAACATTGTACTTCTATTGTCCCGTGTCCTCCAAACAACATTCAGAGTTCCATGATATACAAATCCATAAACAGACTCCAGGACCGGACGAGTCAAGATTGAATATGTATTACACATTACATGTAATATGTATGGCATGTTATCGGGTTGGCAGGTTCTAAATATCTACTTTTTGGAATGCAGGTTCTCAGGTTGGTTGATGCAGGAGAATCACTTCACCCAATAGTGCACCAGCCAGCCAACACATTCAATGTGCATTCATGGAGGAGAGAGAAGCCAACCCTCTCGATTTCAAATTTCAAATTGAAATTAAATGAATTAAATGTTTGTAAGGTTAGTAGAGCCAAAGCCATGCTTTTGGGCAGGCTGTAGATAGAGTCCCCTTAAATGGTTGACAGGTTGAGATATAGTTCTGATTTGGACTAGAAATCCATTCAATGTAATTCAATGTAATTTATGAGAGTACGTGAGATGGAGGGAAGAGCTCGAGGAGCCCCCTTTTGTAAAGAGATATTTTTGTATCTATATTCATGAGAACTAGCAGGTAAAAAAAAAGAAAAGAAAGAGCTCAAAAAGAGGATCCGAGACTCTGTTGTATTCCAAGATTTTGTAACCTTTGTACATGCATTCTGAGATTAATACAAAGAGTAGTTCTTCCTGCATGAGATTCTTTGTGTGTTTATGTGTTTATGAATGAATGTCATCTATGTGTCATTTTATGTTGTAGATGTATGTTAGGTTCCATATGCAGGTGATAGATAGAATTCTCTATCTATCTATGAGTTTATTTGATTTTCAGTCTGGGTTGTTTGTGGTTTCATGCAAGAGGTTGCATGACAGAGTACTGAGGACTCTGAAGGCCAATGCATGAGTGCACTTCTGAGTTTTGTGGAATTTAGACAAAGACGTGTTAGGAGGGCACACCAAAGGAAGTATTAGAGTCAGGGAGAAGCCTCGAGGTTGTTGAACACCTTGGAGGTAAGATTGTGCAGAGGAGGGCATAGAGAAGACATAATCACTCTAGGTTCTATAGAGTTCTGCCAGGAGGGCATCGAGCAAGTCCATAGAGTGAACAGAAGGAACTCTATTTCGAGTTCAGGGGAAGGAGAAGTGTCGAAGAGAAGACACTTACAGAGTTGTTAAATACTTTGTTGGCTCCCAAGGAGTTCTTGAGCATAAGTTTCCAGAGGGAACGTACATCTCTTTGAGGGATGGAAGAGACAGAGACCTTTAAGGTCCAAGCAGTTAGGGCTCAAAGAGGAGGAAGACCTGTGAAAGGAATGCACCAGGCCAACACTCAGACAAAGTGTTGATATGGATCCATCTGAAGGCCAGTCAGAGTACAAGGAGTGCGCGCAGGGTGAACTTATTTCAAGTTAGAAGAAGCTCAGGAGGTCGAGCATAGCTAAAGTGTGCCAGGAGGAACATGAGAAGTCTTTGGAAGATGACATAGAGAAAGGTCGAGCACCTTAGAAATAGAGTAAACTTGACAAGCTCAAAAAGGGTGGAGTTTCCAGAATGCAGGCAAGACCCAAGGTCATAGGTTTCAAAGAGGAGGCAAAGGTCGAGGCCTTTGAGGCATCAAAATATTTTAAAGATGGGAAGGAAGGTGCCAAATCTTAGGAGGAGGAGAACAACTACCTTTGGATCAACTGAGGAGATAATATCTAGACCATTGAGCACGTCTAGATGCATAGAGGAAAGAGCGAAAGAAAATGGATCTAAGTGCAGATAGCCGACAACCATCAAACCTACTGGAGGTGCGCGAACGTTAACCCTTGTGTAAACATGGGGACTTCATATTTTGGCTTTTAGGGTTTGGAGAACATCATGCCCGAAGGTGAGGGTCACAAAACCCCAAAATAAGTCAAGAGAATCCATTTAACGTAGAGATCTAGAAGCCATTAGGGTTCGGAGAATTCCCCGGAAGATGGTGAACCGTTAGATCCAGAGAAAGGGTTGACATAGGGGAATATGCTAGAGATTCATTGAGTCTCGAATGGAAGACAGAGTGATCCCAGGGAGGGGTGTTGAAACCATGAAGATCGTCTGATCACACCAAGTTGCGAGGAGGATAGCTGGGGGTTCGTCCGACGTTGAAAGTTCAGAGGACATCAGAGTCGTTGATCCAGTGGGATCTGGGCCGTAGGTTTAATATCGGGAGATTGGGGTTCATGAAGTTTTGGAGAAAGGTCGAACCTTGACTTTAAAATCTCCAGTACGCGACAACCAGGGCGAAATTTAGGCCGTCAGATCATGACGGATCTCAACCGCCCAATCTAGCCACTAGCTTTTGGGAGTCATGATTTTTCAAGGAAGGAAGTGTTGTTCGCACTAGGACTCAGTTCATAGCGCGTGGTCGCATTGTCTGCATAGCAGGGTGGACTGACATTTTCTCGGCTTTAATCAGGTTTCGGGGTTTCAAACATGAGAAGGATTGAACATGTTTCACTCATATCCCTGAAACTAAAGCACAAAGCACCAAGGATATTCATCTGCTGTCATATCTTGTGGTCATATGGGTTGAGACCCCATGCCTAGCACCAGTTGTGTAGGCGGGCTCTGGCTTAAGGACCTGTGGATTTGTTCGAGGGGTTCTAGTAGGGAACCAATGAGCCATTTTGGCTCATTAAAGGTAAAGAATGATCCTTGAACGAGTGGTCAGCGGACCTTGAGGAAGGGGGAGGCATCTGCGTCAAGTGGTATCATACCTTACACATAATTGAATTATGTAGGCTGGGGAAGACTAAATAAGAAGACAATATGATACCATCAGTGGTATTAGGAGTTGGAGGAAGGCAGAGTGTTGGTGCTCTATGTGAAATATTGTTGCAGGGTGTGCAAAAAATGGTAGATAGCCAGGTGAGCTGAGCCAGAAGAACCAATTGCATTCTTAAAAGTGGAAAAGGAAGGATGGATATGGAATTCCATGAACGTGATCCAAGAGGAGATCGCCAACATAAAAACAAGGTTGAGATAGGCGAAGAGCTTGACGAGATAAAAGAAGGAATGGATAAGCTTGCATTTAAAATGCAGCAGGATGCTAAAGAGAATTGGGTGTACGAGTGGCCCATGAAGAAGAAGGTAAAATGGCCTGTTTGGAAATTGTTGGCTAGAGGATAGAGAAATCTGTTGAGAGGATGGCTGAGGCATGTTGAAAGCCTCATAAGTGAAGAGGAATTGGTTCATATATGTGAGACAGAAGATGGAAAGAGTCTGAGTGATGGTGAGGAGGAAAGATCAAGTAGAGATCTCATAAACTGCCAAGTGGGCAATGAGGAACTTTCAATTTTTTAGGTGGGCAATGAGATGGGATCATTGGAGAATCTCATAGACTGCTAGGAGGCTAGGACATAAATCCCAAATTTCTAGGTGGGCAAGGGAAGCGAGATGCGATTGGTTGACAATATCATGAACTTAGAGGTGAGTTCATATCAACAAGGAGAGCTAATGGAGGGGGATCAGAGATGCCTTTTGATCATTGGAGGAATATAGGTACTCCTAACATATAGCCCAGTTGAGGCCAAAGCCTGTGTTGCAGTTCCAACAATAACATGAGAAGGCCAACTAGATGTGACTATCATAGAGGAGGAGAAGGAGAAAATCATTATGTCTACCCCAACAGAAGAACAACATGCAGACAAGATGCTCACTCCATGGGAGGAGGAGTTAGAGATGATGGAGGATTGGTTGAATCATCCAGAGCCAGTATATGACTGCCATGAGCAGACAGTCATACATATTTTGGGAGAAGATAATTCAAAGAAATTGCTTGAAAATTGCAGCCAGGGAGATGAACAGATGACTGCAGTGCCGAGGTATGCGGCATAAGATGAATCAGAATTCCAGTCTGGGGAGCAGTTGGGGGAAGTGGGAGTTGAACCAGCGCAAGGAGAAATGGTAGAAGCTAATATGTCAGAGAAGAGGACTGAACAACATGTCAGTCAAGAAGAAACTGCAGAGATGAAATCTGCAGTAGAGTGGTAAGTCAAGGCCACAAGGGATGGAGAAAATCACACAGGGGAGAAGCATAAGGAAAGACATCCATTGGAGCAGTTGGAAGAGGCAATAGAAGAAATCAGGAAGCTGATGTTGAGGTCAGTGAAAGAAACTGTCCGTAGGAGGATGTAGAGAAGAGGAAGACCTGCAAGAACAACAGGAAAGAGGCAACAACAAGGCAGTGGAGCAGAATTACAGCTCCAGAGGATAGTTTGGGATCCAGGTGGATTTCAACAACGGAGTTGGGAAGATCATGAGAAGGAGCTCATGAAATTTTTTAAAGTAGTGGAATATGATGCAGGAGCATCACTTCACCTAGCAGCGTGCCAACCAACCATTGCATTAAGTGCGCATTCATGGAGGAGAGAGACGCCAACCCTCTCAATTTCAAATTTCAAATTGAAATTAAACGAATTAAATGATTGTAAGGTCAGTAGAGCCAAAGCCATGATTTTGGGTAGGTTGTAGATAGAGTCGCCTTAAATGATTGATAGGATGAGATCTAGATTTGATTCAGACTAGAAAACCATTGAATGTAATTCAATGTAATTTATGAGAGTAGGTGAGATGGAGGGAAGAGCTCGAGGATCTGCCTTTTGTTAAGAGATATTTTTGTATCTGTATTCATGAGAACTAGCATATAAAACAAAAAAGGAGCTCAAAGATAGGAGCCGAGACTCTGTTGCAGTCTAAGCTTTTGTAACCTTTGTACATGCATTATGAGATTAATACAAAGAGTAGTTCTTCCTACATCATATTATTTGTGTGTTTATGTGTTTATGAATGAATGCCATATGTGTGTTATTTTATGCTATATATGTATGTTAGGTTCCATCTGTAAGTGATAGATATACTTCTCTATCCATCTGTGAGTTTATTTGATTTTCAGTCTAGGTTGTTTGTGGTTTCATGCAAGAGGTTGCATGACAGAGTGATGAGGACTCTGATGGACTGTGCATGAGTGAACTTCTAAGTTCTGCGGAATTTAGAAAAAGACATGCCAGGAGGGCACACTAGAGGAAGTCTTAGACTCGAGGAGAAGCCTCAAGGTTGTTGAATACCTTATAGGTAATACTATGTAGAGGAGGGTGCATAGAAGACAAAATCATTGTAGGTTTTGTAGAGCTCTTCCAGAAGGGCATTGAGTGAGTGCATAGACTGCACAAAAGGAACTCTATTTCGAGTTCAGGGGAAGGAGAAGTGTCGAAGAGAAGACACTTACAAAGTTGCTAAATACTTTCTTGGCTCTCAAGGAGTGCTTGAGCATAAGTTGCCAGAGGGAACTTGCATCTCTTCGAGAGATGGAAGAGACAGAGACCTTTGAGGTCCGAGTAGTTAGAGCTCAAAGAGGAGGAAGACCTATGCAAGAAATGCACCATGCCAACACTCAGACGAAGTGTTGAGAGGGATCCATCTGAAGGCTAGTCAGAGCATAAGGAGTGTGCATAAAGTGAACTTGTTTCAAGTTCGAAGAAGCTCAGGAGGTCGAGCACAACGAAAGTCTTCTAGGAGGAACACCAAAAGTCTTCAGAAGAAGACGTAGAGAAAGTCTGAGCACCTTAGAAATAGAGAAAATTTGACAAGCACAAAAGGGGTAGCATTTCCCGAACACAGGCAGGACTCAAGGTCACAGGGTTTGCAGAGGAGGCAAAGGTCGAGGACTTTGAAGCATCGAAATATTCTAAGGCTGGGAAGGAAGGTGCCAAAGCTCAAATGGAGGAGCAGAACTTCCTTTGGATCAGCTAAGGAGATGAGATCTAGATCGTTGAGCATGTCCATATGCATGGAGGAAAGAGCAGGAGAAAATGGATCTGAGCCATTGGATATGAGTGCAGATAGCCGAGAACTGTCATACCTATTGGAGGTGCGTGAACCTTAATGCTCATGCACACAGGGGAACTTCATATTTCGTCTTTCAGGGTTTGGAGAACATCGTGCCTAGAGGTGAGGGTCACGAAACCCTGAAATAAGTCAGGAGCTTCCATTCAGCTGATGCATGGCAGAGATCTAGAAGCCATGAGGGTTCGAAAAATTCCTCGAAAGATGGTGAACCATGATATCCAGAGAAAGGGTTGACATAGAGGAATATGTTGGATATTCATTGAGTCTCGAAAGGACGGTGGAGTGCTCCCATGGAGGGGTGCCAAAAACACAAAGATCGTCCGATCACGTCAAGTTGCGAGGTGGATAACTGGAGTTTTGTCCGGTGTTGAAAGTTCAGAGGAGATCAGAGTTGTTGATCCAGTGGGATCTAGGCCATAGGTTGAATACCGAGAGATTGAGGTTCGTGAAGTTTGGGAGCAAGGTCGAACCTTGACTTTCGAATCCCCGATACGCGAAAACCAGGGGGGAATACAGGTCGTTGGATCGTGACAGATCTGGACCGCCCGATCTAGCCACTGGATTTCGGGAGTGGGGATTTTGTGAGGAAGGAAGCGTTGTTCACATTGGGACCCAGTTCATAGTGCATGGTCGCATTGTATGCATAGGAAGGTGGGCTGACATTTTCCTGGCTCTAATCGGTTTTCAGGGTTTCAAACGTGAGAATGATTGAGCGTGTTTCACTCATATCCCTGAAATCGAACCACAAAACACTAAGGATATTGTCCCACAGTCATATCACGTGGTCATATGGGTTGAGACCCCGTGCCTAGCACCAGTTGTGCAGGCGAGGTCTATCTTAAGGACCTGTTGATCTGTTTGAGGGGTTCTAGCTGGGAACAAGTGAGCCATTTCGACTCATCAAGGGTGAAGGACGATCCTTGACCAAGTGGTCAACAAAACTTTAGGAATGGGGGGGTCTGCGTCACTGGTGGACTCAAAATTGGACCTATATTTTTCTATGTGCTGCAAAGAACACCCAGAGTTGCGCGATATAAAAATTGAGAAGTGTATTTGTGGGCTGGTTGGCTCAACATTACACTTCTATTGGTCTGTTTCCTCCAAACAACACTCGAAGTTCCACGATATACAAATTGACAAATGGACTCCATGACTTGCAGGCTCAAAATTGAATATGTATTACACATTACATGCAATATGTACAATATGAAATGGGCAAGAAGATGGTTAGGCTAGCGATATAAAAGTAAGTGGACATCTGAACACGTGTATCTTCCAGTTTTGGACCTAGAAATTTTCCAAGGAACGAGTAGTCCATACTAAATATGTACTTTTAGAAAGTATGGATATCAGATTTTATAGAGCATGTATGGATCCCTCATTCAATACTTAGCCACCTTTTGGATCGTGGGTTCTTGGGCTGGCGGGCTGAAAATAGAGCCTCTATTGTTTCATTTCCTACAAATAGCACCCAGAGTTTCACGATATACAAATTGACAGACGGACTTTGGGTTGGCTCCCTCAACATTGCACTTATATTGTCCCATGTCCTCCACGCAACACTGGGAGTTCCGTGATATACAGATTGATAGATGGACTCCAGGACTCGCGGGTTCAAGATTGCTATTGTCTACATGTATAACATATAACATATATGTTATATAGCTAACATTATCTAAAAACATTATTTTAAAGTACTAAATTATTAATAATAAATATTGATATTGTACAATTTAATTAATTAAAATTATCAAATGAGTCGCAACCTTCGAGTCCGGGTCAAATTGTACATCACCAAAGTTTCAGGTGCAAGATGTATACCATGCACATGGGGCATGAGACATGGATGTCACCCATAAAGGAACCCGTGGCCATAAAATTCACGAACTATGAAAACAAATGGCATTTGGTTGGACTCATGATGTATAGATATAGATGTACATGAAATCTACGACTCTGCATCTGGGAACCCGTGAGCATAGACATGGATTACCAAGTTTTGGATGAAAGATATACACTTAGAACATGGGGAATGAGAGTTCGACAAGGCATAGCGGGGAACCATCGGGCATACAATTGGCTAATGAAATGAAAGGGCTCGGTCGGACTCATAGTGCATATTCCATAATTCATGTGCAACACCAAGTTTGTGGTGACCAGACCAGTATGTGTACAAACCAGGCAAATTTAAATATGTACCTTTATAAAGTATGAACATGAGATTTTATAGAGAATGTACGCATATGGCATTCCATACTTGGCCACTTTGTGGATCGCGGGTTCTCGGTCCGGCGAGCTCAAAAAATAAGCCTTTTTTGTTTCGTATCCTACAAATAGCACCCAAAGTTCTGCTATATACAAATTGACAAGTGGACTTGCGGGGTGGATGAAATTTTATAGAGCATGTACACTTTTTGGATCGTGGGTTCTCAGGCTGGAGGGCTAAAAAACGAGCCTCTATTGTTATGTTCCTTACAAATAGCACCCACAATTCCGTGATATACAAATTGACAAGCGAACTTGCAGCTTGGTTGGCTCAACATTGTACTTCTAGTGATTTCCGCGATATACAAATTGACAGACGGACTCTAGGGCTGGAGGGCTCCTAGAAACAAGCAATACATACTAAATATGTAAATATCCCTTATTCCATACTTAGCTACTTTTTTGGATCGCGGACTTGCAGGCTGTAAATTGGGCCTCTAATGTTCTGTGTCCTGCAAATAGCACCCATAGTTGTGCGATATAAAAATTGGTAAGTGGACTTGCAGGTTGGTTGGCTCAACATTGCACTTCTATTGGATCACGGACTTGCAGGCTGGCATGCTCTAAATTGATCCTCTAATGTTCTGTGTCATGCAAAAAACACCCAGAGTTGCGCGATATACAAATTGACAAGAGGAATTGTGGGTTGACTGGCTCAACATTGTAGTTCTATTGAGTTTTGTGATATGCAAATTGACATACAAACTCTAGGGCTGGAGGGCTCCGAGAAATGATAAATAGATACTAAATATGTACTTTTAGAAATTATGGACATGACATGTTATAGAGCATGTACAGATCCCTTATTCCATACTTGGCCACTTTTTTTTATCGTGGAATTGTGGCCTAGAGGGCTCTAAATTGGGCCTCTAATGTTCTGTGTTCTACAAATAGTAGTCAGAGTTGCGCGATATAGAAATTGACAAGTGGACTTGTGGGCTAGCTGGTTGGATGACTGCACTTCTATTGTTCTGTGGCCTCCAAACAACATTCAGAGTTTTATGATATACAAATTGACAGACGGACTCCAGGACTGGCGAGCTCAAGATTTAATATGTATTACACACACAAAGACAAGTGAATGTAGAGGAAGATATGGAGTGTCGAAGGAGGTGCAAAAAAAAAACAAAAAAACAGATGCAAATGAGTTCAACAAATACAGATAGAGTAAACGATAAACTATTTAATATGGAACATGTGTAAAAAAAACGCACCTTTGCATGAATTCCTCTACATCTCGGGTTAGGATTTCTTTGCGGAGTCTAGTTTTCCTGTTTTTTTCTATGAACAAAAGTACAAAACAAAAGGGATGTGAACGTAAGTTAACATGTAAAGAAAAAGGCAAGTACTATGTAGATATACTAAATAAAATAGAATAAGATGAATAGAGTAACAGATAGTTTTTAGAAGGATTTACCTCTTTTTTTTTTTTGCATAACGTATATTTTATAATTCAAGTACAACACCAATTGTATGGTGACTAGACCAGTATGTGTACAAATCAGGGAAAACTAAGAAGCTGGATAATTTTTATTTTTTATTTATTTTTATCAACAAGCTATACAGATATGCTTTAAAACATAGAAATATGACTTTGCAATATGTTCGATGTATATCTCATAATTCAAGTGCAATACTAGTTGTATCATGATCGTATGAATATGTGTCTAAGATAAACATATTTTATTGAGGAATGGGCACATTTGACCACACATGGTCAATAAGTGCATTTTGCAGATGACTTTTGTTGTTCAAAAGAAAGCGGAGACTGTATTTGCACATGTAGTTTTCCAATTCTTTTGTTCTGCCATTATTTTGTAGCATGTCAATATCGAAGTCTCCTACAAGAACAATGGATCTATTCAGATGGAAATGGCCCAATGCATTGGAAATAACACCTACTATGTTGGAAAATGTTGCATGGGGAGCAACATACAGATTCAATATTGCAACTTTTGTTTCATGGAAAATAATTTTGCAAGCACCACCTCAACATTCTTTTATTCGATATGTATATGGTCCAAAATTGGTACATGTTTTTTTACCAATATCATCACCCCATGTGTAATGTAACTTGATATGTAATTGTGATTTGGGAATTGTTTGTTCTGCATGCATAATGCCATGTATGTTTCCTACAAACACAGAATATCGGATTGCATTGTATCATAGTCATTGAGTATATCATCCATGTGTGCATTTAAGTTGTGTGTGTTAAGCGAGAGAATTGATAAAAATTAATTTGTTTGTATTGATTGGTAATCATAGTACAATTTTCATTTTGCGATGATCCTGAGTCATTCCATTTCAATATCAACTTTATGTTTGAATTTAAAGTTATCTTTTGTAAGAGGACTTAGTAAATACAAGGATTCTATGCTTCTGACATGAGACAGTGGTGTGTATACAAGTCCATGTATCTGAATTCCAGCAGGCTAAAATGAAACATTATAAAGTGCCAGTCCTTGTGATCTATGAACTGTACGTGAACATGAAAGTTTAATCAGAAACTGTTTTCAAATATTCAATTGTCCTGTCTTTGCTGATGTCGATACTAGCTTTGATATTCGAAAAATAGTTGTCCAATTGATTCCAGTGTTTGAATTATATAGATAAGCCAACTTGCTTTCTTGTCGCTTTCCTATATGCGGTTCATGGAACTTAATCCAAAGGACATCAAGTTTTTTTTTTTTTGTATAGCCTTTGAGTATTCCGTCTGCACCATTGACCAAGCCATCCTGTGAATCATAGTTACAGGCATATATTTCAACCAACATTTCTAATTTGAGGACAAGCTGCAAAGGTAAAGTGGTTGTATGTTCATGATGTGTCACATTTCCATGGTTGTCTTCTTCCAAGTCAATTGAATTGATGATGATATCATCGCCAGGCATGAGCGATAACATGTGGCTATTATGCATTGCAACATCCTTATTTGTGTAGAACAGGTAAGGGAACGTTGGGTCTGTTGTTGCAGGCCGCAAGCACCTCGAATTGATATATGTTAAGTCATCATACGTTTGGTTGTTTGTCTGCATTCTATTCAGAATTGCAATGAATGTTTCATCTATCTGGTGCATTGTAGTATGCAATTCAAAGCATTTAATATTGACTTTCCAAAAGTCATGCGTCATTGTTTCCATGTTAACAGTAGGTTTTTCAAATATCAAAGAATCTTGGATGGGTTGTGCTTGGTAAAGATCCCCACAGAATGTCATGTCAATGTTTCCAAAGTATTTTTTCTGCACATGTTTTATGCTTCAAAGTCGGTTGTCAATGAAATACAGGGACCGGCATCCAATCAAAGATGCTTCACATATAAAGACAAGTTGGATTTCCTCATAAATATTAGACAATGTATCCAGCATTTCCTTGCTAAGTGGACGAAATTGTGACTTGTTAAAATGAATTAAAAATGCAGAGTGGATTGTTGTTCCACCTGCATTATATGCATATTTTCCTGTATATGCAACTATTAAGCCCTTTGGTTTCATAGGATCAAAGGAATTGTTTGAATCATAGAATCGTATAAGCATTTGGGAGAGTGATTCATTGTGAATGTCTTGCTTGTTCCTGCTCTGCCTGTAAGGAACAAGTGCACATGAGTGTCCATGTTCAAATGTTTTTAAAGATCAATGTCCTTTAGAATTGTTTGTTGTTCTCGATTCAAAAAACGTCTTATTATGTGGTATTCAATGTTTTCAATTAGGAAAGGATGTTTTGTGACTTGAAAACCAAGATTGATATGTTTTTCACTTCTAGTTGCTCGAGGATGAGGCAAATCCGCTTGTAATTCATAGGACTTGCAAGGAGTTCTGGTTGTTTTTCGGTTTTTGAATGTCTCGTCAGGATTGTCAGGGTTTTCTTGCTCATTAACTATAATTTCTAGATCACCCCATGTTGGATTAACATTGTAGGTAAATATAGCTTCATTGATGTGCACTATAGTCTCAGAGGCAACATACGCATCCTCCCATGTAGAGAAGTTATGTTTTAATGTCTCTTTGTTTTCATTGAACGGAACGTACAACAACAGTTTTTCTCTACAGTGGTTTTCATAGTCATAGTGTTTATTGTATTTGACAAACTGTATCACAGAGGGTTTTTTTAATTTTGATGTGGGTGCACCATTTTTTTTGTAATGCTATACAAATTCTGCTAAGCAGATATGCCTAATACGAGATGGACGCTGGAGGTAATAATAAACAATAGAGTGACATAACACGTCTTTTGAATTGTCAGGCTCTTGTTCTAGAAAAACCAGTGGTTTAAGCACAAATGTGCGTTTCTCAAGTGGAGATGTGTTTATGCAGACACATTTTCTTGAACTACAAGTAAGGGGTAGGGAAAGTGAAATGTGAACTGCATTTTGAGCAGACATTTGTTGAAGATTAAGCAATGTATTTCCAAGTGTGTGTATCATTTGTATGGCATCAATATGACTTCTTTCATGTTCTTTGTGTATTCTTCTGAATGCACTTGTCATATATTTGTCAACCTTTGTCATATATGACATACAATACGATGTTGCAGCATATGCATTGTGCCTGTACTGCGCATCTGTATTTGATTTCCACATAACTAGCATGTCCTTGGAGAAATTGTTGTTCCAAATATGGGAATGTTTTTGTTTAAGGAAAATTGTTGGTTGTTTAAGCGTACATTGTATGGCTTGGATGTACTCATCTTTTGATAGATTTAGCTCTATCAAGAAGGCATCAAAGCTCATCAGCTCATCAAATTCTCCTTGTTCTATAAATGCGAACAAGGATTTAGATTTCTCAACAACAATATTGTCCTCTAAACTAAGTGGCTCTATGATTATTGTAGATCTCATTGGCGGCACAGAAAAGTTGTATCTGGAATGCAAGTTTTTTCGTTTTCTATAACTTCTTGTATGGTAATGTCTATGAAATTTTGCAAGTTCTGGATCCAAATGATCTGTGTTGCATGTTATGTATTTCTCAACAAATTGTTTGATCTATGATATTTTGTCAGCTCCATATACTGGTGTACCCTCTATCCACAACAATGCATGGTCATGTTCATTTCCCCTATTCTGGAATTCAGTCACAAAAAAGTAGTCCGATATTTTTACGAAAAACGTTTCATCATGGCATATCAATTGTCTCAAAGAATTTATTCTATGTATATAGAGCGAGTACATGTCACTGGGTCTTTTCTTATGAGGTTGTCAATGTCATTATTTTCTAGTGTATCAGTTTGTTTTTTACATTTCTTTTTCCTATACAGGTCAGAAATGACAGCTACCAATGGATCCCAACAATGCTCTGCACTTGTAAATGTGATGAAAGATGTCAGCGGGCCCAATTGTAGGATCATTGCAAAAATATGTTTTTTGTTTTGTTGCAAATAGTCAGGAGAGGTGCGAATGTTTTTGAAATCTATGTATCCAATAATCGATTTCATAATTTTTTCTAAGTTTACTGTGTACTTGACATCCTTGGCCAACAACTTTATTCCTTGTAACTAGGATTTTCTTATTCGAACCCACATGCAGGAGATAACATGCTTTATTATTATGCGCATTGTTTTGAAAAACAAATTTGTTATGTGACACGATAAGTCACCGCTTGAATATAGAATCTCCCATCAGACTATTTTATTATAGCTGAATCATTCTGTAATGTCAGTGGCACGTGGATCTCCATAGAAGAGTGTTGGAAAGTTCATTTCCTCAGATCATTTGTCCTTGAATATTCCAAGTGGGCGCTTCCTCTCAGCAGGTGCAATTTCAAAATTCTTGTCTTGCAAGTCACAAATGCAGTGTGAATCAATGAATCCATGCACCAATGTCTCAACAAGTGTTTCATTCTTTGATTCATTAGTTGTATCAAATTCACTAGCATTCTTGAGAGTCTCTGTAGATTTGGCATCCTCTTCTGCAAGAACGTTTTTCCAGTTGTCATTTATACAAATGTTTTGTGCTTTGTATAGGGACCTGGAACATAGTTCCTTTAATGCTTTCATAACAACATGCACTCACACTTTTCCTGTCTGATAGGCATTTTTGTATCGCAAGAATATTTTTGGAGCCACGACAAGTTTCATTGTATCTCTAATGAATTGTGGCAAGTCTTTTTACACAACATCTAGCTAAACATGAACATTAATAATTGATCCTGTTAAGCCCATATGGGGTCGTTGATAGCCCCAAGGCCTTATATGTGCAAATGCAATTTGCAGAGACACAAGTCTCTCCTCAAGTTCTGTAAATTCACTTATATCTGGTAGTGGTGTATTACATCTTATTTAGTTAGGGGTTGCAAATTGTGGCATTTTTCCATTTTCAAGCGATTGTTTACATGGAAGACAAATTTTGCCACTGGAAAATGGTTTATCATCCGTTTTCAAGTAGAGGTATTCTGCTTGCAAATCAGGCGTGAAAGACTTACTGTTTTTTGAGAAATTCAATTTTTCACAAACTGCACATGCAATGGAAGGAGTGTCTTTAATTTTTTTCATGTAGGTCTGTCTTGCATTTTTCTTTCGTAGGGAAGTACGAGTAGAAAGTGTTTGTTGGTTTTCATTGGTAGTAGTTCATGGTGTTGATTCTAGCCCTCCATCTGTGAAAGTTGTATGAACATTATGGGATATGCGACCGTACCTGTTTTTGTTGTGTTTTGCATGAACAAATTTCTTTAGATTGTGATATGTGAGTTTCTCTCTAAAAGGAAGCATAGAAATGTATTGTTTTCTCTCACGCATGACCTTTTTCAAGTTGTGGTAACTTAATCTACGTTTCGTGTCCAAGGGCACGATGACCTGATGGCAACTGGGATGAATTTCACTCTGACTTAGGTTGCGATAACCTAGTATATGTTTTTTGTTTAAGGCCCATATGCCCTCATCACAACTGGGACAAATTTTACGCATAACATTTTTCAAGTTGTGATAACTTAGTCTATGTTTTGATTTTTAAGCCTTGTATGGATTAATCACAACTATGATGAATTTCATGCATGTATGTTTTTTTCAAACCCTGTATGTCCATATCGCAACTGGGAGGAGTTTCATTCTCACTAAAAAGAATGGCACGAGTATGCGGATTCACTGCGGTTTGGGTGGCATGGACATTGAACCCTGAACCCCTGATATGTCTAAGCAAGGGTTGATAATGGATATGTTTTGTATCTGTTTTCAATGAGAGGATGTCAATTGTTCGATCATAATTTGAATCAATAGACTAGGAATGGACAGTGCCATTTAGCAAGGATGACTAGACATGGATATTTACTCTGAATATGATAGACAACCATTGCAAACATAATCTTCAACCCTCGACATTCCCTTTTTCATATGGTAGCGCCATGTTTACAGGGTATTCTTTCCAACTTCCAATTGCCGACATATTTTCTAGGAGATATCGTGAAAGGTGTTGATGCAAGCACCTAAAATCCTATTAGATCCCCCTATTATTGCATTGCAAAAGGACTGTACAGTGTAAAGCTACACCGAATGCACATTGAATTCTTCTCCTACCAAACAAAAAAATTCATTGAACATACTATCTCCACATCTAGACAGAACAGTGGTTGTTAGATGTAAACCATGGCAGTCTATGCGATGCATACTCTGTTTCCACTGTGATTCAAGATCTTTGCAAATGAGGGACAAGTAAATATGATCTCCTTCAACATTGCATATGGACATTTTTATGTATAGTAGTGGTTCATAATGACCACTGACAGTATTGGCATCATGGAACAAGATGCAATATGGATTGTCAGATACAATTTTGTTGAATAGTACATATCTTGTTTTTCTTGTCAATGACCATATTCCAATTGATATATTGAGCCAGTTAGACAACCACTGTATACAAAATGTATCTCTCCAAATTCCTCTCTCATGTGCAGGGAGAATTGGAGATGTAGACAACTGGATCTTTGAAAAATACGTAGTGACATCATGTATTCCATGCAACTGCCGAAGAAAATCAGATTCTAGTTCATATTCATACGACTCCAATACCTCAGCATCCCCATTTTTTAAACAACCCAAGAAATAATCTATCAATCCATTGCGCAGGTCAGTCGACGAATAACGAAAATGTAGTAGAACTTGAAATGTATCGAAAAGACAATCCCCTACAATATACGAGAATGCATCCAATCTAAAAAGGCCATTGCTATGCAAAACCTCGTCAACGCTGCCATGCATAATGGAGTGTGTATCTATTTCATACGAATCAACATCGATTACTTATTTCGTCTTTTGAACTGTGATTTTGAAGTTGTTTATTAGATACTTTCAGTTTGCATGAAAACAAAGAAAAGGGGAAAAAAAGAATAAAAGTAGGAAAAAAACAGGAAAGCAAAATAGGAAAACTACAAGTGCAGAACTGGGTACCAATCCCTGTATGTATATTTCAACTTTCTTCTTGTCAAATTCAATCCCCCCTACTCCCCATAATAGATGACAAGAAAACAAACCCACACTGGAAACTGAAACAAACAGAAGAAACAATGCAAACAAATAATATCATAAATTCACCCAGCAGAAAGACCGATTTGAACCTATTCATGGTGTGCATCCTACAATCTTCTCAGAGCCAGAAAAATTCATGCAAAATAGAAAGGACATGACAAAGGAAACAACTGGACGTAGTTTTCTAACCCACAAAATAAAATCATTCCCTGCATCTACACCCCGACGGATGGTTCCCTCTTGTGATGGCTCTGAACTACTTTTCGAAAGCCCCTCTGCATTGCAATTTTCGAAATAGCTAATAGCTATGGACGTGGCAGCCGACATATGAAGACACATGGTTTTTAGGAACAGAAACAATGTATGCCCCAAAAACTTACCCATCAATGATGGTTGACAAGAGCTCGGCCCCAAAAACTGTAAACCGCAACAATGGGTCCAACAACTTGAAAAGTTGAAGAGCAACAAACCATTGAACATCCATTAAGAGGTCCAACTGCAACTGCATGAATTCAACTATGCAAAGTTGAATCAAACAAGAAAAATAATCATGGAATGAACCAACGAACAAGCATCGAGAATTGAACCAGTGATGTCGGTGGAGAACAATTCAACACAATTTCACTGCAAACAACACCATCAAAACAATGGAACGAAACTATATTGCAACACATATGTACAATAAACATTTAAGACTGTGAGACCTATTAGGTAAACACTTCAGACTGTCAGAACCGTCCAAGGGCGTAGCCCTGTGAAAACGTTTAATAAAAAATGCAGCGTGGAAGGTCTGTTCTCTTGAAGCACGCAAGAATAAAGAAACAATCACACATACTAATATGCTAGATAATGTATTCTAACTAGAAGAAAATGCTAAAGAAAACATTCGAACTAATGCTAGCATTAATCCACCTTCGACCAATGCATAAGAAAATATATGATTCAAGAAGACCATATACGATCAAATACTTTGGATATGCCAACATATATAACATTGGGAATAGTGAAGCCGACAATAAGACCTCCAATCAGTTGTCCAATCAGATTATGACAAATATGGTACTTTTTATTATATCAAAATCGATGTTTTCAATTCTCTGGTTTGAACAATACATAATATGGAAATATTTCTGGTCAATGGAAAATCTGATACGAGGTCAATGAATTATCGATCGCTATAGTCCCTCTATGCCTACGGTAGGGACTAATAACTAAAAAGCGCTACCTCAAACTCGAACCAAGTGACGAATAATATACAATTATATGTGTTCAACCGATAACTACAAAACAATTTGTTAAAAACAAAAGTATTGAAAACCAACACTTTTTGAATTGATGTGTATGGAAACCCTTTCAGATCCAAAGCTTTAAACAATGAGACATCTTAAACATCTCTAGGAAAGAGGTGCTTTAATGGATATCAACCCATTTGAGACTTTTAAACATGAAAGATGAAAATCCTATAAACTTATTGTTCAGAGAAGTGTATTCTACATCCTGATAATTATATTGTAATTGCTTACTTAAATTTAAGGTGGAACTGACATGTGTCACTCTTGAATAATAATACAAAATTAATAAAATGAAAATTGTATATATCCGTTTTAACTTTTTGTGAAATAAAATATAGTTGTTTAAAAAGAAAAAGTTTTTACACCTAGAAACAATCAAAGTTAAAATAAGTATATACTGATATAAACCAAGTTAAAATGTATACATATGAAACATTGCAGTTAATCTCTCGAGGAGGAGTTCGTCTCATGGATATCCACCAATTCAAAAACACCACACAAAAATCATAATGACCAAAGTCAAATGGATGGCTTTCGAACAAGAGGCATTGTGAGGAAATTTGAATGTTAACGCATGTGTTCATATATTCAATTTTGTATAAAAATATATGATAAAGAAGAAAGCGGACTTCGGAAATAAAAATAGTTGTTTGAAAATTATATTTTATATGTTTAAGATAAAAAAATTAGAAATAATTAATTAATTGTTTTAAAATTGTATTTTATAGGTTTCACACATTTTGGTAGATATTTATAGTTTTGTTAATTATAATTATTTATAAAGTATATAGTTGGAAGTGGTTTTAATGATCAGAATAAGAAATTTAATTAATTTATTTATTTTGAAGTGTGAAAAAAAAATGAGTTGCAAAGAGTTAACTTTTTTAGGTTAACAGTCCAAAACCCAAAAACTTATTAATTTTTTTTTTGATGTAAAACAAAAAAAATGAGTTACAAAGAGTTAATCTTTTAGGTTATCTATCCAAAACCTAAAAACCTATTAAAAATGTAGATGATTTTTTGGGGGATATTTGGCAGAAATCCCATAAAAAAATGTTGGATTCGAATATTTAAGTGATTATTTTTGTAAAATCTTAGTGTCCTGATAGTTTTTCAGCATGCTAAATCCATTTTTGCATTCAAAAATAGATTTTGAATGTAAGGTCTGTCCAAACAGAACTTTATAAAACATAATTTAAATAAAGAAATACTATAATAATTTATTTACTGCTCTCTATTCAGCACAATAACAACTCATTATTCAACATAATTTTAAAATGAGAGCAACATGATCATGAATAACGCATGATAATGAATAACATGTTTAGCATAAAAAAATGAACAATATAACAATAATTAACACAACATAATAATGATGATAAATACATCAAGCAGATGTTGTTCTAAAACTCTGCCTAAAACTGACTAACCTCCCATCCAACTAGGAACAACCTATCCAGCACCCTAGCCCCAGTATTCCTTACGATTTCCTGGCCCCCGAGCCCAAAATTCCAAGAAACAGGTGCTCCCTGTGAAAGTCCTCAAGCAAACTTCTCAAGTAAAACCCAAATGAAACCAGTAATCCAGATGCATTCCAAAACTATTCCTCCTTTCACCTTCTCCCTCTCCCATAAATTAAAATATCCTCACCCCAAAAAGAGATCCCCCTTCTCGAGTGATTTTCCTTTACTTATGTCCCTTCCCTTTCATTATCCACCACCTTATCCCCCCATTAAACCTTAACCACCTTATCCCCTCATTAAACATCAACCACCTTATCTCCCTTTCCATAAATGGGTCCATCTGCCGATACAATAAATCTCCAAAATAAAAATTAATAATTTGTTAAACTAATATTCACTAAACAAATATTTAATCATGACAATTAATTAATTAATTTATTAAACTAATATTCATTAAACAAATAATTAATCATGATAATTAATTAATTAATTAGGGTTGTTACATACACCCACCCTTCGTCCCGAAGCTAAAATAATTTATAATACAAAGGAAATGACACATGGTTCACACATTCTTATCCAATAAACAACATTATCAGTAAATAATCCAAATAAAACTCATACATACTAGTGTACATGTGCAAGAAATGGATGTGTAGCTAGCACATAGAAGTATTGTGCATGTACTAATAACAATAACTATCACCTCTATAGTAATTTATGTATGCATCCAATGCAATCCACAAGACTATTCATGCTATAAAAGATAATAAACCAATCAAATGTTTGTGAAATCCCTTAATTACAATAATTTAGCCCAACAATGTTTATTTAGACAATTGTAGTTTAGTTAAGTAATTATGAATATACATATATACACATTTTCTTTTCAGAAGGAAAAACAATAAATTCCACTATAAGACAAATTTCCATACATTCCCAACTATTTATATTCATCCTTCCTCCCTAATTTACTTACATCTTGCATTTCTATTCTTCCTATGCTAAATTATCTTGGAGAGTCAACTATATTGACCTAACTCCAAATAGAACCCATAAGTGGAAGTGTCACTATCTTAACCAAGCTTCCCCAACAGGCAACTGACAGTCATCATCACACGTCTAGGGGAGCGTGAGCTAAGACCGTCCTCCCATGACTCCAGGTTTCAGAGGATACATGGTGGGAAATGCCTCCAACCCTCTTAATAGGACTAGGGTCCACAACCTAAAATGGAATATACAATGGCACCATGTTGCTGGGAATTTTGTCATAGTTTATTCAGAATTTGGGCAATCTCACCACCTGAAAACCTGCACTGGTGCATATATCATAACAATGCATTTGTACCAATATAATTTCACATACAAAGATTCATACCATATTGTTTCTTGGTGGTCATGACATCAACTTTTATTACCATTATCCCTTGGCTATTTCATATCCCATTGACCTGGAAATTAGTTTATAACACAAAATCATACATATCTATGCATTATCATCATGTAATTTCATACAACCATAATCTCAATTCAATATCCACATACCAACAACTTTAACATCAAAATTTTCAAGTTAGAAATAGATCTCATAATATCCCTATAATTCAATTGACGTTACTTGTTCATAGAATTTTCATTTACATAATATATCGCATCATATCCATCATCATTTAAATAACATTTAAACATTCATAGAATTTACATTCTCATAATAGATCGCATCATATACATCATCATTCAAATAACATTTAAACATTCATAGAATTTACATTCTCATAATAGATTGCATCATATCCATCATCATTCAAATAACAGTTAAACATTCATAGAATTTACATTCACATAATATATCGTATCATATCCATGATCATCCAAATAACATTTAAACATTCATAAAGGTTCCTATGTCTTAAAAGTTCAAGTGTATCATTAATAATTTTATTGTGAATAGAAAATAAAGGTGATTAGGCCTCATGTAATTCTAGTTGTCTAAGTCAAAAGGTGGTGTTACATACATCCAACCTTTGAGAAACATATTCTCGAGGTGGTAAAAAAAAGTGAGGGATAATCTCGTCGTAATGTCTCGACATCCTCCCAAGTAGCAGATCCTGGATTATGCTTGTCCCAGTGGACCTCAACTTGGTCTACCAGACGGTTCCTGAGCTATCGGACACTACGATCCAATATGCATAATGGTTCTACCATGAGAGTTTTCGCGTCTGATACCTGCAATTCCTTCCAATTTAGTTTATGTGATTCATCTGCAACATAATGACGTAGAACAGATACATGAAAAACATTATGAATTTTATGCAAGTGGAGTGGTAGTATGAGATCATAGATAGTAGGTCATATTTTCTCTTGGATTTTGAAAAGTCCTATAAATTGAGGTGACAACTTTGTCCCCTTATCAAACCGAATGGTACTCTTACTAGGCCTGCTACAAATGAAAACCTGATCTACCACTTTATAACTTCGGTCAGTCCTATGTGCATCAACATAACTTTTTTGTCTATCATGTGCTTCCTTTAGTCTTTGCCTAATCTGAATCACCTATTACTCCATATCTTGAATCAATTCTAGCCCAACTACTACTCATTCCTCTAATCTTTCCCAACTCAATGGTGTTTTGCATGGCCTTCCATATAGAGCTTCGTAGGGTGGCATTTTGATGGAGCTATGAAAATTGTTATTGTAGGAAAACTCTACCAAAGGTAGGTACTTCTCCCAATGGGTTTGATTATCCATGACATACATCCTAAGCATGTCTTCCATGACTTTCTTTACTTTCTCAGTTTGCCAATCTTTTTTTGGATGATAAGTTGTGCTTAAGTTCAACTGTGTCCCCAACGTTGGCTGCAAACTTGTCCAAAACCTAGAAGTGAATCTGGAGTCCCTATCTGAAATGATCTTCTTAGGTATCTCATGCAAACAGATGACCTCACTTACAAACACGCGTGCCACATCAGTGACATCGTAAGTATCTCTAACCAAAATAAAATGAGCACTCTTGGTCAACTTATCAACTATCACAAGAATGTCATTGTGTCTATGATGTGTGAGCGGAAACCCCACAACAACATCCATATAAATGACTTCCCACTTGGACATCGGAACATCATGTGTTTGTAGGAGATCTACCGGGTGATGGTGGTCGGCTTTCACTTGTTGACACTCTAGGCACTTGGAGATGAAATGGACTACATCGCACTTCATGCCTACTCAGAAGAAGATCTTTCTCATGTCTACGTACATTTTCTTCACACCTAGATGCGCACAATAAAGTGATCTATAGGCTTCCTTCAGTATGATGCTTCGAATATCCCCACCTTTGGGGATGTACATCCTTCATCGATATATTAATAGTCTGTTTTCTTCCAGGCTATATCCTTCATACTTTGGATCCAATTGCCTCCCACTCTAAAAGTTTGAAGTAACCTTTAAATACCAACTATCTCCAAGGGGTTGCATCAACACACGTTCCCTCATATTGACTTTTAAGGGTACCAAGGAGAAGACACATGGTCTCCTACTCAAGGCATCCATGACCACATTTTATTTCCCCTTGATGTATGAAATACCAAAATTGTAATCAATCATAAACTCACTCCATCGTCTCTTCCTGACATTAAGATCCCTTTTAGTGAAGAGATGTTTTAAACTTTCATGGTCTGTTTTGAGCTCAAAGCTTTGCCCCACTAGATAGTGCCTCCAAAGTTTTAGAGCTAGCATTATAGCTGCCAACTCTAAATCGTGGGTAGCATAGAGCTTGTCATTTTTCTTCAAATTCCTTGACGCATAAGCTATCACTCCTCCTTTTTTCATTAGCACGACCCCCAACCCTTTCTTCAAGGCATCCATGCAGACTGTGAAGTCCTTTTCCATATCCAACACTCATAGAATTGATGCACTAGTTAGTAACCTCTAAGTTCAATGAACGTACTATCACATTCTTCTGTCCATTCATACCTGACCCCTTTGCGCTGCAAAGTGGTGATGGGTTTCGTTATTTTAGAGAAACCTTCCACAAATCTCTGATAATAACCTGCTGGCCCCATGAAGCTTCTTACCTGATGAGCATTTTTTGGCACTTCCCATTCCATAATGGCCTTTACCTTTTCTGGGTCCATAGAGATTCCTTCACCAGAAATGATATGAACTAAATAGTGAATTTCTTTCTAGAAGAAGGAACACTTCAACAACTTCCCATATAATTTGTTCTCTCTAAGGTAGGACAACACTACTCTCAAGTGTTCCTCATGTTCTCTTTCATTCTTTGAATAGATTAGGATATCATCTAGAAAGACTTGTACAAAATGGTCTAAGTACTTCCAGAATGCACCGTTCATGAGGCTCATGAATACTGTTGGTGCGTTGGTCAATCTAAAAGGTACTACAACAAAATCATAATTCCCAAACAAGTTCGAAAGGCAATTTTAGGAATATTTCCTTCCTTAATCCTTAACTGGTGATACCCTGATCACAAATCAATTTTTAAGAATATCATTGCTCCTTTCATATGATCAAAGAGATCATCTATCTGTGGCATTGGGTACCTACTTTTCACTGTAGCACGGTTCAAGTCCCTGTAATCTATACATAGTCGTAAGGAACCATCCTTCTTCTTCACAAAAATTACTGGTGCACCCCAAGGTGAGACATTGGGCCTTATTAGCCCTAAGTCAAGTAGCTCTTTCAACTGCATCTGCAACTCACAAATTTCTAGCGCTGTCATCCTATACAGAGTCTTGGAAATTGGTTCTACACCAGGTTTTAACTCAATAGTAAAATCAAGCTCCCTCTCAGGAGGTAACCTTGACAACTCATTTGAAAAAACATCCTTAAACTTTCATAATACTAGGTACTCATCCCAGGAGGGTCCTTTCCTTTCATTCATTACTTCCACTACATACAGTCGACACCTTTGCCTCATGCACCGCTTAACCTTCATAGTTGAGATAAAGTGTAGAGACACTTTTCTTCATACACCATGGATCTCTATTGGCCTTCCTTCATCGTCAACAACACAAAGAACTCTTTTTGCAAAACAATATACCATAGCTCGATGGGCTTATAACTAATCCATTCCTATGATTAGGTCATATATTCCAAGAGCAGTGGCGTATACCTTCAACCTGGTAGTACACACTCCTAGGTCTACTAGACAATTATCAACGCTAGGTCCTATCGCTTGTTTCCCCCCAGAATCCATCTCGACTTGTTTAAAATATTCGTGCTCGTAGGCTGCCAACCCACTCTTTTCTAATGCAGAAGGTGAAATGAAACTATCCGTAGCACCATAATCAAATAAAATTTTAATATTTATATGATTTAGCGTACCTGACGACTCCACCACCGTGGATTGATGTTCTGTCTGGCGATTATTAACCACTGCGTAAATCTGGTGGATGCCACTTGCTCTTCCCATCGAGGACTTTCCTTCTCTATGCACAAATTATGCTTTCAACTCTGGGCAGTCATGTTGGTAATGGGGTCCTCCACATCCCCAACATGTAACACAATATGGAACCTGTGCACTGCTTTGTGACGATATATGAAATGAGTTCCTTTCCTTGGAACCCTTGCCCCTACTAGCTGCTCCCTAAGAAGGTCGTGGACATACCTGCGTCATTAGTGATGACTGGGATGTTGCCATCATTGCCATTGAAATACCTGTGGCAACTTTCCTTGGTGAGAATCTATTACCATAAGGAGGTGGCGTAGAGCTCCCTCCCCTGGAGAAGGTCATAAGGGCCTTCTCCACGAATCTAGGATGATGTGGAAAGGTCGATCTCATACCTCCATTTAAGTTCATGTGTTCCTCATCATAACGTGCATTTTCAACCTCTTCCTCTACTGAAGACGGTTTCCGCATCCGTACCATGGCATTTATCTTAGGTTTTAACCCATAGATAAAGCGTTATGACTGTCATTGACCATTATCCATGTACGAAACATATTTTACCAATTCCATGAACCTGATATCGTACTCTTCCATGGTCCTGTTTCCTTGTACTAGAGCATGAAATTATCCCACCTGTTGTTCCTCATAGTAAGCTGGTAGATATTTCATTCGGAACCTTTCCTCAAAAGTTATCAAGAGACGATGTTTGGGGTAAGGTGCAACTGCCTCTCCAGGTTTCCCCACCAGTTCAAGGCACTGTCCCTTAACTAAAAGATTGTTATTGTCACCTTTGATGTGGAATCATAGTCTCTTAAGGCAAAACATCGTGTCATTCCTTACAGCCATGCCTCTGCACGTTCACTGGCATGACCCCTGGCAAAATCTATAAGTTTGATCTTCTGCAGTTCTCTAGTGATGTTCTCGGGTGGAGGCCCTCCTCTTGAACCCCTTGATGCTTCAGGGTTACCCTCTCCAGATGGTGGGGGCTCCACTTCGATCCCTACTAGCTGACACCCCTTTAAAGTCTCATTTATAGCTTCCAAAGGGCACAAAATGAGAGATAATTCAGGCAATGGTGGTGGTGGCATTGGAAATCCTCGCGACAATGCCCCTTGACCTCGATTTCCTCGAGTCCTATTATCCTGTATAATTGAATCTGCATCAACCAAATGTTTGTGAGGGAAGAGTCTAAGACAATTCACATTTGCACAACTTATACTTGAAAACATAGGGTTAGGCATAAGTTTTTTTTTTAACTTGTTTGTAAACATACGTTACTCTCTTTAGGGTAAGTAGCTAGGTCAGGGTTAAAGCATATAAGCTCGATGTCTTCGCTTAAGAAAACTACTGACTATCTCGCCTCGGTAGCTACACTAGCACTGTACCACACTCGCCAATTTATCTAACTTACCTTCTTAGTGTGCATGAAGCCCCCTTCCCCTTATCATGGTTTAAGTCCTTAAAAATTTTGTTTAAAACTAATTAATGTGATCTGGAATATAATATTGATTAATTATTAAAAACTAATAATCTAGACTAAACTTTAACCTAAGTTTCAATAGCCTTAATCAACACATTCAATTTAATCCA
>SNQJ01S0008004.1:216818-230069 GCA_010110895.2 Picea sitchensis | reverse complement strand
TAATCTCTCGAGGAGGAGTTCGTCTCATGGATATCCACCAATTCAAAAACACCACACAAAAATCATAATGACCAAAGTCAAATGGATGGCTTTCGAACAAGAGGCATTGTGAGGAAATTTGAATGTTAACGCATGTGTTCATATATTCAATTTTGTATAAAAATATATGATAAAGAAGAAAGCGGACTTCGGAAATAAAAATAGTTGTTTGAAAATTATATTTTATATGTTTAAGATAAAAAAATTAGAAATAATTAATTAATTGTTTTAAAATTGTATTTTATAGGTTTCACACATTTTGGTAGATATTTATAGTTTTGTTAATTATAATTATTTATAAAGTATATAGTTGGAAGTGGTTTTAATGATCAGAATAAGAAATTTAATTAATTTATTTATTTTGAAGTGTGAAAAAAAAATGAGTTGCAAAGAGTTAACTTTTTTAGGTTAACAGTCCAAAACCCAAAAACTTATTAATTTTTTTTTTGATGTAAAACAAAAAAAATGAGTTACAAAGAGTTAATCTTTTAGGTTATCTATCCAAAACCTAAAAACCTATTAAAAATGTAGATGATTTTTTGGGGGATATTTGGCAGAAATCCCATAAAAAAATGTTGGATTCGAATATTTAAGTGATTATTTTTGTAAAATCTTAGTGTCCTGATAGTTTTTCAGCATGCTAAATCCATTTTTGCATTCAAAAATAGATTTTGAATGTAAGGTCTGTCCAAACAGAACTTTATAAAACATAATTTAAATAAAGAAATACTATAATAATTTATTTACTGCTCTCTATTCAGCACAATAACAACTCATTATTCAACATAATTTTAAAATGAGAGCAACATGATCATGAATAACGCATGATAATGAATAACATGTTTAGCATAAAAAAATGAACAATATAACAATAATTAACACAACATAATAATGATGATAAATACATCAAGCAGATGTTGTTCTAAAACTCTGCCTAAAACTGACTAACCTCCCATCCAACTAGGAACAACCTATCCAGCACCCTAGCCCCAGTATTCCTTACGATTTCCTGGCCCCCGAGCCCAAAATTCCAAGAAACAGGTGCTCCCTGTGAAAGTCCTCAAGCAAACTTCTCAAGTAAAACCCAAATGAAACCAGTAATCCAGATGCATTCCAAAACTATTCCTCCTTTCACCTTCTCCCTCTCCCATAAATTAAAATATCCTCACCCCAAAAAGAGATCCCCCTTCTCGAGTGATTTTCCTTTACTTATGTCCCTTCCCTTTCATTATCCACCACCTTATCCCCCCATTAAACCTTAACCACCTTATCCCCTCATTAAACATCAACCACCTTATCTCCCTTTCCATAAATGGGTCCATCTGCCGATACAATAAATCTCCAAAATAAAAATTAATAATTTGTTAAACTAATATTCACTAAACAAATATTTAATCATGACAATTAATTAATTAATTTATTAAACTAATATTCATTAAACAAATAATTAATCATGATAATTAATTAATTAATTAGGGTTGTTACATACACCCACCCTTCGTCCCGAAGCTAAAATAATTTATAATACAAAGGAAATGACACATGGTTCACACATTCTTATCCAATAAACAACATTATCAGTAAATAATCCAAATAAAACTCATACATACTAGTGTACATGTGCAAGAAATGGATGTGTAGCTAGCACATAGAAGTATTGTGCATGTACTAATAACAATAACTATCACCTCTATAGTAATTTATGTATGCATCCAATGCAATCCACAAGACTATTCATGCTATAAAAGATAATAAACCAATCAAATGTTTGTGAAATCCCTTAATTACAATAATTTAGCCCAACAATGTTTATTTAGACAATTGTAGTTTAGTTAAGTAATTATGAATATACATATATACACATTTTCTTTTCAGAAGGAAAAACAATAAATTCCACTATAAGACAAATTTCCATACATTCCCAACTATTTATATTCATCCTTCCTCCCTAATTTACTTACATCTTGCATTTCTATTCTTCCTATGCTAAATTATCTTGGAGAGTCAACTATATTGACCTAACTCCAAATAGAACCCATAAGTGGAAGTGTCACTATCTTAACCAAGCTTCCCCAACAGGCAACTGACAGTCATCATCACACGTCTAGGGGAGCGTGAGCTAAGACCGTCCTCCCATGACTCCAGGTTTCAGAGGATACATGGTGGGAAATGCCTCCAACCCTCTTAATAGGACTAGGGTCCACAACCTAAAATGGAATATACAATGGCACCATGTTGCTGGGAATTTTGTCATAGTTTATTCAGAATTTGGGCAATCTCACCACCTGAAAACCTGCACTGGTGCATATATCATAACAATGCATTTGTACCAATATAATTTCACATACAAAGATTCATACCATATTGTTTCTTGGTGGTCATGACATCAACTTTTATTACCATTATCCCTTGGCTATTTCATATCCCATTGACCTGGAAATTAGTTTATAACACAAAATCATACATATCTATGCATTATCATCATGTAATTTCATACAACCATAATCTCAATTCAATATCCACATACCAACAACTTTAACATCAAAATTTTCAAGTTAGAAATAGATCTCATAATATCCCTATAATTCAATTGACGTTACTTGTTCATAGAATTTTCATTTACATAATATATCGCATCATATCCATCATCATTTAAATAACATTTAAACATTCATAGAATTTACATTCTCATAATAGATCGCATCATATACATCATCATTCAAATAACATTTAAACATTCATAGAATTTACATTCTCATAATAGATTGCATCATATCCATCATCATTCAAATAACAGTTAAACATTCATAGAATTTACATTCACATAATATATCGTATCATATCCATGATCATCCAAATAACATTTAAACATTCATAAAGGTTCCTATGTCTTAAAAGTTCAAGTGTATCATTAATAATTTTATTGTGAATAGAAAATAAAGGTGATTAGGCCTCATGTAATTCTAGTTGTCTAAGTCAAAAGGTGGTGTTACATACATCCAACCTTTGAGAAACATATTCTCGAGGTGGTAAAAAAAAGTGAGGGATAATCTCGTCGTAATGTCTCGACATCCTCCCAAGTAGCAGATCCTGGATTATGCTTGTCCCAGTGGACCTCAACTTGGTCTACCAGACGGTTCCTGAGCTATCGGACACTACGATCCAATATGCATAATGGTTCTACCATGAGAGTTTTCGCGTCTGATACCTGCAATTCCTTCCAATTTAGTTTATGTGATTCATCTGCAACATAATGACGTAGAACAGATACATGAAAAACATTATGAATTTTATGCAAGTGGAGTGGTAGTATGAGATCATAGATAGTAGGTCATATTTTCTCTTGGATTTTGAAAAGTCCTATAAATTGAGGTGACAACTTTGTCCCCTTATCAAACCGAATGGTACTCTTACTAGGCCTGCTACAAATGAAAACCTGATCTACCACTTTATAACTTCGGTCAGTCCTATGTGCATCAACATAACTTTTTTGTCTATCATGTGCTTCCTTTAGTCTTTGCCTAATCTGAATCACCTATTACTCCATATCTTGAATCAATTCTAGCCCAACTACTACTCATTCCTCTAATCTTTCCCAACTCAATGGTGTTTTGCATGGCCTTCCATATAGAGCTTCGTAGGGTGGCATTTTGATGGAGCTATGAAAATTGTTATTGTAGGAAAACTCTACCAAAGGTAGGTACTTCTCCCAATGGGTTTGATTATCCATGACATACATCCTAAGCATGTCTTCCATGACTTTCTTTACTTTCTCAGTTTGCCAATCTTTTTTTGGATGATAAGTTGTGCTTAAGTTCAACTGTGTCCCCAACGTTGGCTGCAAACTTGTCCAAAACCTAGAAGTGAATCTGGAGTCCCTATCTGAAATGATCTTCTTAGGTATCTCATGCAAACAGATGACCTCACTTACAAACACGCGTGCCACATCAGTGACATCGTAAGTATCTCTAACCAAAATAAAATGAGCACTCTTGGTCAACTTATCAACTATCACAAGAATGTCATTGTGTCTATGATGTGTGAGCGGAAACCCCACAACAACATCCATATAAATGACTTCCCACTTGGACATCGGAACATCATGTGTTTGTAGGAGATCTACCGGGTGATGGTGGTCGGCTTTCACTTGTTGACACTCTAGGCACTTGGAGATGAAATGGACTACATCGCACTTCATGCCTACTCAGAAGAAGATCTTTCTCATGTCTACGTACATTTTCTTCACACCTAGATGCGCACAATAAAGTGATCTATAGGCTTCCTTCAGTATGATGCTTCGAATATCCCCACCTTTGGGGATGTACATCCTTCATCGATATATTAATAGTCTGTTTTCTTCCAGGCTATATCCTTCATACTTTGGATCCAATTGCCTCCCACTCTAAAAGTTTGAAGTAACCTTTAAATACCAACTATCTCCAAGGGGTTGCATCAACACACGTTCCCTCATATTGACTTTTAAGGGTACCAAGGAGAAGACACATGGTCTCCTACTCAAGGCATCCATGACCACATTTTATTTCCCCTTGATGTATGAAATACCAAAATTGTAATCAATCATAAACTCACTCCATCGTCTCTTCCTGACATTAAGATCCCTTTTAGTGAAGAGATGTTTTAAACTTTCATGGTCTGTTTTGAGCTCAAAGCTTTGCCCCACTAGATAGTGCCTCCAAAGTTTTAGAGCTAGCATTATAGCTGCCAACTCTAAATCGTGGGTAGCATAGAGCTTGTCATTTTTCTTCAAATTCCTTGACGCATAAGCTATCACTCCTCCTTTTTTCATTAGCACGACCCCCAACCCTTTCTTCAAGGCATCCATGCAGACTGTGAAGTCCTTTTCCATATCCAACACTCATAGAATTGATGCACTAGTTAGTAACCTCTAAGTTCAATGAACGTACTATCACATTCTTCTGTCCATTCATACCTGACCCCTTTGCGCTGCAAAGTGGTGATGGGTTTCGTTATTTTAGAGAAACCTTCCACAAATCTCTGATAATAACCTGCTGGCCCCATGAAGCTTCTTACCTGATGAGCATTTTTTGGCACTTCCCATTCCATAATGGCCTTTACCTTTTCTGGGTCCATAGAGATTCCTTCACCAGAAATGATATGAACTAAATAGTGAATTTCTTTCTAGAAGAAGGAACACTTCAACAACTTCCCATATAATTTGTTCTCTCTAAGGTAGGACAACACTACTCTCAAGTGTTCCTCATGTTCTCTTTCATTCTTTGAATAGATTAGGATATCATCTAGAAAGACTTGTACAAAATGGTCTAAGTACTTCCAGAATGCACCGTTCATGAGGCTCATGAATACTGTTGGTGCGTTGGTCAATCTAAAAGGTACTACAACAAAATCATAATTCCCAAACAAGTTCGAAAGGCAATTTTAGGAATATTTCCTTCCTTAATCCTTAACTGGTGATACCCTGATCACAAATCAATTTTTAAGAATATCATTGCTCCTTTCATATGATCAAAGAGATCATCTATCTGTGGCATTGGGTACCTACTTTTCACTGTAGCACGGTTCAAGTCCCTGTAATCTATACATAGTCGTAAGGAACCATCCTTCTTCTTCACAAAAATTACTGGTGCACCCCAAGGTGAGACATTGGGCCTTATTAGCCCTAAGTCAAGTAGCTCTTTCAACTGCATCTGCAACTCACAAATTTCTAGCGCTGTCATCCTATACAGAGTCTTGGAAATTGGTTCTACACCAGGTTTTAACTCAATAGTAAAATCAAGCTCCCTCTCAGGAGGTAACCTTGACAACTCATTTGAAAAAACATCCTTAAACTTTCATAATACTAGGTACTCATCCCAGGAGGGTCCTTTCCTTTCATTCATTACTTCCACTACATACAGTCGACACCTTTGCCTCATGCACCGCTTAACCTTCATAGTTGAGATAAAGTGTAGAGACACTTTTCTTCATACACCATGGATCTCTATTGGCCTTCCTTCATCGTCAACAACACAAAGAACTCTTTTTGCAAAACAATATACCATAGCTCGATGGGCTTATAACTAATCCATTCCTATGATTAGGTCATATATTCCAAGAGCAGTGGCGTATACCTTCAACCTGGTAGTACACACTCCTAGGTCTACTAGACAATTATCAACGCTAGGTCCTATCGCTTGTTTCCCCCCAGAATCCATCTCGACTTGTTTAAAATATTCGTGCTCGTAGGCTGCCAACCCACTCTTTTCTAATGCAGAAGGTGAAATGAAACTATCCGTAGCACCATAATCAAATAAAATTTTAATATTTATATGATTTAGCGTACCTGACGACTCCACCACCGTGGATTGATGTTCTGTCTGGCGATTATTAACCACTGCGTAAATCTGGTGGATGCCACTTGCTCTTCCCATCGAGGACTTTCCTTCTCTATGCACAAATTATGCTTTCAACTCTGGGCAGTCATGTTGGTAATGGGGTCCTCCACATCCCCAACATGTAACACAATATGGAACCTGTGCACTGCTTTGTGACGATATATGAAATGAGTTCCTTTCCTTGGAACCCTTGCCCCTACTAGCTGCTCCCTAAGAAGGTCGTGGACATACCTGCGTCATTAGTGATGACTGGGATGTTGCCATCATTGCCATTGAAATACCTGTGGCAACTTTCCTTGGTGAGAATCTATTACCATAAGGAGGTGGCGTAGAGCTCCCTCCCCTGGAGAAGGTCATAAGGGCCTTCTCCACGAATCTAGGATGATGTGGAAAGGTCGATCTCATACCTCCATTTAAGTTCATGTGTTCCTCATCATAACGTGCATTTTCAACCTCTTCCTCTACTGAAGACGGTTTCCGCATCCGTACCATGGCATTTATCTTAGGTTTTAACCCATAGATAAAGCGTTATGACTGTCATTGACCATTATCCATGTACGAAACATATTTTACCAATTCCATGAACCTGATATCGTACTCTTCCATGGTCCTGTTTCCTTGTACTAGAGCATGAAATTATCCCACCTGTTGTTCCTCATAGTAAGCTGGTAGATATTTCATTCGGAACCTTTCCTCAAAAGTTATCAAGAGACGATGTTTGGGGTAAGGTGCAACTGCCTCTCCAGGTTTCCCCACCAGTTCAAGGCACTGTCCCTTAACTAAAAGATTGTTATTGTCACCTTTGATGTGGAATCATAGTCTCTTAAGGCAAAACATCGTGTCATTCCTTACAGCCATGCCTCTGCACGTTCACTGGCATGACCCCTGGCAAAATCTATAAGTTTGATCTTCTGCAGTTCTCTAGTGATGTTCTCGGGTGGAGGCCCTCCTCTTGAACCCCTTGATGCTTCAGGGTTACCCTCTCCAGATGGTGGGGGCTCCACTTCGATCCCTACTAGCTGACACCCCTTTAAAGTCTCATTTATAGCTTCCAAAGGGCACAAAATGAGAGATAATTCAGGCAATGGTGGTGGTGGCATTGGAAATCCTCGCGACAATGCCCCTTGACCTCGATTTCCTCGAGTCCTATTATCCTGTATAATTGAATCTGCATCAACCAAATGTTTGTGAGGGAAGAGTCTAAGACAATTCACATTTGCACAACTTATACTTGAAAACATAGGGTTAGGCATAAGTTTTTTTTTTAACTTGTTTGTAAACATACGTTACTCTCTTTAGGGTAAGTAGCTAGGTCAGGGTTAAAGCATATAAGCTCGATGTCTTCGCTTAAGAAAACTACTGACTATCTCGCCTCGGTAGCTACACTAGCACTGTACCACACTCGCCAATTTATCTAACTTACCTTCTTAGTGTGCATGAAGCCCCCTTCCCCTTATCATGGTTTAAGTCCTTAAAAATTTTGTTTAAAACTAATTAATGTGATCTGGAATATAATATTGATTAATTATTAAAAACTAATAATCTAGACTAAACTTTAACCTAAGTTTCAATAGCCTTAATCAACACATTCAATTTAATCCAAAAAATTAATATTATTATTAGTATCCTAATCATGTAAATATTAACATTTAATCACTTAATTAATTACTCCTATTATTAATCACCTATTAACATTAATTAATACTAAGTAGCTACATACTTTAATTAACCGCTTAATTAAGTGAAATAATTCAATTTAAAATTCTAAACCAATTTAAAACCAATACATTTTGAAATTAATTAAATTTTAAATTGAATTAGAACAATTAATCTTTTAAAATTTAAAAAAAATAAAAATTGAAACAATTAAGCTTTAAAATTTAAAAATTAAAATAAATAAATAATTTAAAACAATACAAAAATAAATAAATATTAAAAAAAAAAAAAAATAATTAAATTAAAACAATAAAAAAAAAATAAAAAATTGAAATAATCTATAAAAATATAAAATCAGGCATTGTGGGTCCTCGCATGCGGCCCACGTTCCCTCCCCCAAGGTTATCACTACCCAGAACCCTACATGCACTCTCATGGGCTCTCCATCCCCAAACCCTACACCCCTCCACAACACTCCTTCCTCTACCGCCTCTCCCACTCTGCAAATGCGGTCGGGCCTCTCTCACTCTGCAACTGCGGCGAGATTCATGGTATATGGGTTGGTGGGTGCAACGAAACCCATCCCTTATGGGCTCATCTAAGCTTGGGGATTGGTTTCTCCCCTGGCCGTGGCTTTGAGATTCAGTTGTCGCTTGGAGTTTGTCGTGCAGTGCATTGCATTTGCCCCTTAGGAGCTCCCTCCTCTTGTGCTCTCCACTTGGACTCAGATTTTTATGCGATGGAGTTACGGTAATGGCTTGCGGCTCCTCCCTTGATGGATTTGGCACCGAGAGCTTAGTCTTGGCTTAACTTGTGATGTTGTGCATTTGTGTTACAGGTGCTTAGCTCGTGGACGCGTGCGTTAAGTTGTGTATTGTGTTGAATTGGTCGTAGCTTGGCGCATTGTCGTTCAAATATTTCCCAAACCTATAGCTCCTCCAACAGGTCACGGGGTCGAGACCGATGAGCAACACGTGGGGCGCGTTTGTGTTATACCAATCTTCAAGGCGCTGGCTTGGTTGTTGGTCATGGGTTCAAAACCCATCTCCACAAACTTTTATACATCCTCCGTAATGGTAATGGTAATCTGCCCCTTTGTTAAGGTTCTAAACTTGGAGGAGAGGTTCGGGGTTCGATTCATGTTAACTTCACAATTTATTTTTTTATACCTCCTTCGTGGGCTCTCCCTTGTCCATTGTTTGGCGCTTTGTGGGACGAGATTTGTTGGCTAGTGTGCAGATGAGATGTGTGGTCTGGTGCGGAATAAGATCCAAGGAGATGTTTGGTGTGCATGTTTGTCATAGGATACAATACATACTTGCATGAGCCCCCGTCTGGTTTTTGAGGTCTTGGTAACTTGGCAAGCACACACCCAAGATTTCTCAACCTTTCTGAATGTTTTTTTGAAATGATGATAGGATTTCTTTATTTGTTAAATGCTCTGCTCATCCGATATTTTTTTGTGAGTAGGAAATTGTACTTAATTTATTTTTGAGGTTGAATCTCAACTATATCAGCTTGGACTTTAAAAAAAACTTCCCATTCTATATTTTAAGTGTTTTATTCTATCGGCTGTATATGCTAAATACTTTGTGCGAAGTTTGTTTTCCATAATAATATTGATATTTTGTTATGGAAAGGCTTGTTGTGGGTAGTGATTTAGTTCTGTGATGGCAAGGTTTGTTGTGGGTTGTGATTTTGTTATGTTATGGCACTGCCTGTTGTGGGCAGTGTTTTTATTTCAGTATTTATTTAAAAAAATTAGTATTTATTTAAATTTTGAACTTAATGTTGTAGGACGCTCCTGCAAGTTTGTTAGGAAACAATTATCACATGGAATCCTGTTAAATGACACCAATTAGTTGTCATTTAATTCAATGTTGCTTGTGGAGAGGGTTGTTGCACGTTATGGGCATATGTTATTGCTAACAGGGACTTATCGTTGACTTAGTATATCTTCATGAAGTGTTAATCCATGATAATTGTTGTGTGTGCACACGAGTACTAATATATTGTTGAATTTCTAGGCACTAAAATGCAACTAGGTTGAATTGATTTTGAAACCACACACATGCATGCAAGCTACAGGAAGCGTTGCAATTCAAGCTCAGAGCACACAATATACAAATGGAAGTGCACACACAATATATAATTAAACAAATACATACTAGGAGGGGTCAAGATATTTTTGGGTTGGAACAGTGCGAATCCTAAACTTTCCTTCTTACATGCGGGTAGGTGGGTAGGGCATGGTCCAAGTTTTTAAACCAGAGCTTTGATACCATGTGTAAGGTTTGTCCAAACAGAGCCTTATAAAACATAATTTAAATAAAGAAATGCTATAATAATTTCTTTACTATTCTCTATTCAGCATAATAATAACTCACTGTTCAACATAATTTAAAAATGAGAGTAGCATGATAATGAATAACGCATGATAATGAATAACATGTTCAGCATAAAAAAAAAATGAATAATATAACAATAATTAACACAACATAATAATGATGATAAATACCTCAAACTGATGCTTTTCTGAAACTCTACCCCAAGCTGAAGCTCTACCCAAAAGTGACTAACCTCCCAGTCAGCTAGGAACAACCTATCCGGCTCCCTAGCCCCAGGATTCCTTACGGTTTCCTGGCCCTCGAGCCCAAAATTCCCAGCAACAGGTGCCCCCTGTGAAAGTCTTCAAGCAAACTCCTCAAGTAAAACCCAAATGAAACCTCAACCACCTTATCCCCCTTTCCATAAATAGGTCCATCTACCGATACAATAAGTCTCCAAAATAAAAATTAATAATTTATTAAACTAATATTTAATCATCATCATTAATTAATTAATTTATTAAACAAATATTAAATCATGATAATTAATTAATTAGAGTTGTTACATTGAAAAAAAAAAAAAAAAATAGTGATTCACCTAATTTATATGGCAAGATTCCAACTAAAAAAAAGCCATTTAGTAAAACATTTAGTAAAACAACTAGCCAAGGCCAACTAGATAAAATAATAAATCAGTTCGAATAGAATGATTCTCTTACTAGATGAATCTAAATTATAATAAGTTTGGCAATCTTCTAAATGGTTTAGAAATTATAAAAATAAAGTAATATAAACATAACATCTGATCCAACACGGAGTACACCCAGAAACATATATCAGTGCATACATATCAGTTCGGCGATAGAGTTGTTCTCTTTTCCGGCTGATTTCATCAAATGATTGTATTCCCGGTTCCTCCGGGAAGTTAGTTTTGAGCCACGAAGTAGCTTGTCGTTCTATCATCTTATCTTGCCGACGCGATGTGTGACGATTAGTGGTCAAAGTGGAGAGGAATATGTCATAAATAAATTCTGTTAAGAAAATAGATAACCATTAAACAATCGTTCAATCATTCACGCAATTAACACTCCATAAGCTGCAATCTATCAATAGAAGCATCCATATCCATGTGCTACAGGTTTCCAAGTCAACACCTGCCATTGCTAAATGTCAAAGCCTCACTTAAATGCAATCGTCTCTTACTTTGCCGAAATGCAGTTATCACTTCTCTTCCGAGATAAAAGTTATGCAGAACTCACCAGTTTCTGTCGATTGAAAAATTGTGTTTTGCACAATCCCGGGGAAAGTAGTTGGCAAAATTCAGTTTTGCACAAACTTCATCAGACGCCTTCATGAATTCTCATTTCGGGAACACAATAACCGTTAAAACCATGAGCTGAGCTGCTTTTGGAATAATAATAGAACTTTTGACTGCTACAAAGAGCTCATCAAGAGGCTTTGTAAGGATTTTCTACCTGCACGGATGGATAACAACCCACTTACATATTCGGTGTTTCCATCTCATCAACTGGTTGTTAAGAATTTTTAGTTGGTGTTTCTGGGTTCATCTCGAAAGTTCAATGTTATATTCCAATATTTTATAAAATCACGTGATAAACACAAAAGCTATGCTTAACATGTGACAAAAAGAAATTGAAATTGTCACGAAGACCGCCGAAAACAATGAAAAGCAATAATGCCAAACTCCCTGACTCATCACGGTGACTTCCTTGCGTATGTTGATGACATGCTTGTGCTCTCTGTAGCACTTCACACATTGATCCAATTTTAAAAAAAAAAATTAAGCATAATCTAAACGCTCTACTTTTTCTTTTTCTTTCTTTTTTTTTTTTTTGTCAGTTTGATTTCATCTGAAATTCTGGTTGGAATGGTTGATATGTGGTCAGGAATGGTTGGATCTGCAGATTTGAGTGGCAAAGTTTGAAAAAATATAACTACTTCAAGGTTTTTTTAGTACACTAAATTCATTTATTCATTTATGCATTCATAAATGAATAAATAAAATTTAAACAACAAAAAATAAAGATTTTGTCAAAAATTACATCACCAACACTTGATTCCAATAACAAAAAGTAAAACATTTAGACAACTCCATCTATCTTTTGGATAATGCAATGAATGCAATGACATTAGTAAAATGACATTAGTAAAACAGGTGAGCGCCTTCCCAAAAAAAACAATGTCAGTTTTGAACCCAGCCCACCTCCTTATTCCTTTCCATTTTCATAACATTTTGCTCATCGGAATACAACCATAATCTCACTTCACAAACCTCCATTACAATTTCATTCAAAGAAATCATGCTATGAATATTATCAATTAGGAAACATCGCGTCTTCTAATTTGTAATTGCTCAGGACACACACAGAGTAGAGTACAGCAATTTGGTATACTCATACTAATTAAGAACTTCAAATCAACTTGAACAAAGAGGAAAACAACGCATTCATAACATATATTTCGGCTATGACAAGAATAAGAAGCAACATGGCATAATTGGCTTTCAAAACGATGTTATTGACCATTTAGATACTTTAATAATAACAAGGCATATTTATATTTTCTTTCAAAACGTTATTGACCATCCAAATACTTTAACAATGGCAAAGGCATATTTACAAAGCTTAAATTTTCTTAGATGATTATTAGGATGGATGTTTTCCTGTTGATACTTTTCATTTAGAGATCATATGATTTTTTTGTGTTTTTTCGGAAGCAATGCACATCCATTTTAATTTTGGTTTTATCAAGTAGTGAAAGGAGTCAAATTTATGGAGATATAACTTTTTAGAAATTAAAAACTTGAGAAAGGTTTACACTTGATTTTTTTTTTT
>SNQJ01S0008004.1:169136-216627 GCA_010110895.2 Picea sitchensis | reverse complement strand
TTTAAACTGCTTCTCTTGTCACAATAAGGTTCACCTCTATGTCATAAAGGAAATTACTTAGATATCTTGATTTTAATTTAGATTATCAACTTAGTTCACAACTCAAACATTAATTTAGAATATCAACTTAGTTCTTCAAATTTATCATATAAAATTTATATATTACTTAATTGTATCAAACACCTATCATTGGCAACCACTTTTTTTTTTAATTAAATTAATCAACTTTATTCAGCTAAAGAGTCCAACCCCCATTTTTATTTTAGTATTTATTGTTATGTTTCAGTATATGTCTAGAATTATGCATTTATTTTTTATGTTCATTATAGATTTTTTTGTTGTATAGATTTCATTAAAGAGATTTTATATCTTTAATATTATTTTTTGTAATGATGGTAGTGTTATTATTTTTTTGTAATGATGGTAGTGTTGTTGCATATTGATCTTATTAATGGTGATGTCATTATGTATATGTATGTATGTGTGTATCATTGCAAGTTAAAGATGGTTTCTTTTCACACCATATATGGAAAGAAATATTAGAAATGAACTTTCATTTTTAGATACTTACATAATGAATTTATAGTTTAGGTAAGAAGATGTAATGAATTTATAGTTTAGGTAAGAAGATAAAGTGTGGAGAATAGAATAAGCTTTCCCAATATATAATTTTTTTCACAACTATATCATTTCTTTATATTTTTAATATTCACATTTTTTTAAGAGTATAAGGTATATGTATGTGTTGGTGTCATTTGAATACCTAAATGATGGAATCAATATATAAACATTGATATACATGTAAAGGACAAGGATTACTATCATTGGGATATTTTTCTCCAACCAAAAAATTAGAATTGTTTTATATTTAATTTAAATCAATAAAACAAGTGAACCCCAAAATTGGTATGTCAAATCTTGGTGCAGTGTTTGAAGGTCTCTTTAGCATGTAGAGGTAATTCTCTAGAAGTGCATCTTATAAAAAAAAAATTTGAAATTCTCAAGGAATGAAAAAGTTATAGGAGAAACATTAAGACCCTAACTTTTGGATGTTATGTCACAAGAAAAATAGAACAATTTAAAAAAAAAAATACTAATATTTCATGTGTGTGTAGAGAGAGAATGGTTTGTATGTCTACAATTTCATCATCTATGACTATATGTAATTTATTCTGATTATTTATGAAACAAATGCATAATGAAAAAAGGGAAAATGTTGAATTTGCTAACATTTGTGCATTACATACCATCATTTTGGTTACTCCAAACCTAGGTCTAAAGAAAACATATATAATGAGAGATGACACATAATAGGTTAGAGGTGGGTGAAATAAGTGTTACTAAATGTGAGTGCATTATTTTGAATTTGAAATTTGCCACATGTATTTACTTTGAACCTACACTTTGAATTTCACTTCACAATGACTTGCCCACAAGAAGAACAAGTCCATATTCACAAATATGTCATTGAGTATGTTTACCCCCCTCATCTTTGTTGCAATGCACTTAGTGTATTGACTATGATGCACTTTAACTAGATATCAAGTTACACAAGATATGGTATTATTATTATCTATAAGTTATCCCCCCTTATATTATTCTTATCTATAAATTCCCCCTCCTAGATTCACTTGTTTTCTCTTCTTGTTCCTTCTCCATCCTCCTTCACAATGGTTTTATGATTTTTCACATCTAGTTCTATCATCTCCTTGATAGTTACTATGATTTTTCACATCAAGTTCGGCAGATTATACTCTTGTCAATGACCAGTTGGAATTATCCATAGTAATGAGGACTTTCATCTACACTTCTCCATAAAAGGACATGTCTCTCTAACATGAGAACACTTCTATTGTCTCACTAATGAAATAATCCAGATAAATTATTGATATCTCATTATGAATCATGTCCTTAAATGAATGCATATGCAAAGTAAAAATATTTACAACAACCACAAAAATCAAAGATACAAGTATTTGGATCAATTGACATATGCAGCTCTAAACTTCAAATGAAAAAAAAAAAAATCCAAAAACTATAAATAACAACATAGATTCTTGTCTATCACAAATAATAATAATAAAGGAGATAGAGGGATGGATCCACCAAAAACATAGAAGAAAATTAGAACAACCAAAAACCAATGGAAAACCACCGATGCCAAAAGATCTGTTCTCCCTCATTGAACAAATACTTATCCTTGTGCTTCAGCTCGCTAAATATCTTGGTTGACATGCACTCCTAAAAAAAAAGGCACCAACAGTGTTTATGCACAAAATAGCAGTATGTTTTTCTAAACATCTCCACGGTGCCTCCTCAAAACAACTGTTCTCATCCACACTAAAATTAGCGACCTATACCTAAAATATCAGCATACTTTCTCTCCATAAAATAGTAGCACCCTAAAATATCAACATACTTTCTCTCCATAAAAAGTAGCACCCTGAAATATCAACATACTTTATCTCCATAAAAATGCAGTGTCTTTTTCTGGAAACAATGATTTTATTGCTCCAATAATATGACCACACTTGTCTAAAAATATAAGAAGGAAAACCTCTCTAACATAGCAGCAAGATTTCACCAAAATAGCAGCGAGATATCCACCACAAAAGAAGCATCACTATCTTCCAAAAACGTCAACAACAGATCTAAAAAATGTCTAATTCCAAAAATATCAACAACTTATCCTCCAGGGAAAATTAGCAACGACTTCTCTTAGAACGACAGCTTCTTTCCGGGTGTTAAGATGTAATTTTCACAACCCTATCCTATCATCCAATTGCACAACCATGTTTTCTATTTTTGGAAAGATATTATTATGAGTGGTGACTTCTGCACGATAGAAATGACGTGTATGTTTATCTTTATGTACAAGGAACTCACTTCTACAATTTCTAAGGCCTGCTTATACTGCATACATAGAGCTGGGATGTTGAGTGAACACAAACAGAATCCTATCGTTATGTAGGGCATTGATCATTATCCTTGAATCGAGAGCATTGGCAGTTTCAGAAAAATTTAAATCATATTTCTATTTTATGTACAAATACTTGAGTTACTACTAAAGCACATTCCTCGTACAGTTATAATTAGAACTATATCCAAAAATCTATGTGGGATTTATAATGTTTTGTCAAATATAAGGTCTTGTGAAGTGTTGTGTCTCATGCACTCATCAATTTCATTGCTCTTCAATCTTGGTTATTGCCTGTGATCACGTCATCATCGTTGTTCTCAAGTTCTGATTGCATTCTCTTGTGATTTATCCTAACTATACATCAAATACCTTTACTTCTCTATAGATCTACAAACTCTCGGAGAAGAACTAATTTTTCAACGTATTAATGCTTCTACAACATATGACACCCACAATCCAACTCATGCTACACAAAAAATCATCACCCACGGGTCTAGTTTTTAAATTTTAACATCACAAACGTGATTCTCATTGTTTTTTCTATAGAGCATCTCCCATTAATTACTCAAAATTAAAAGTTCCCTGTAAGCCAAACTCGAATCTGTTAATGTGGATTACCAATATGGGGTGTGAAAAAAAATATGCAGCATGATCTTTATTACCCTCTCAAGCTTTGGATAACAATCAAGCTCAATCTTTGAGATTCCAAAAAGATAGCCAATCTTCTGAAGATCTTCCATATACATACCTGACAGACTTCTCTAGAAATTTCACCCAAATTTCTCTTCGCACTATGAAATCACTCGTGACCTGAAATTGTTGCAGAGTTTACACCTATAATGCATAGAGATGAAAAGTCATCGTTGTTGATGGAGATATAGAAAATTCATACCTTAAAAGGAATGGGTAATGAGGAACCCATTAGGTGTCGTTACACTTGTTCGTTACACTTGTTAGATGATCTAGGTAGGAAATGAGCAAGATGATGAATAATACTAGTTGAAAGCCTTTCCATCTAGTGACATGACATTACACATGACTATTGTAAACATTATAAATCAAGCCATTTCAAAACATGGTTAGAATTGAAAATTTCATATACACAAGAGCTTAGATTTATAATAAATTATGTGAAATATTCAACCTCAGGCAAGAGAAGGGCATAGCACATGTCTCTGTACTCTGAAATTAGGTCACTGGTTAAAAATATGGAAACACAACTCACAAAATGGCTATTTAAAAGGTGGTTTATTGAAGGTTATTTAAAAGGTGGTTTATTGAAGGTTGTTGTAAAAGTATAACAATAGAAAGAAAGTCACACCCTCTACAACATATGACAAAGCATACTTTCAAATAACTTAATCTTCATTAACATTTCAAATTTTCCCACTTTCCAGTTAAAAATTTGCTTTCAATGTATGGGTTTTCATAGTTTTGTAAAAGGACCAATGACTCTTCTATGGAGCATGCAAAAACTATACTTGATGATATAATGATAGGTTCAAATGATCCATCAAATTTCTCTTTGCCGCAGCAAGTGCTTATGCTCATTTTTACCTGCAGTGAAGATTGATTGTTATATAGAATACGATTCTTAAAAACCTTGTAAAATTGGCATGTAATTGTTATCAAAATTCAATTGATTTCTTAGATGGAAAATTGATATATTTTTTTGTTTACTGATGTCATTCATTGACCAGCCTTTGAATAAATTTCTCTTCTCTAGAGCACCAACATACAATACATTTGTTTTTTGTTTTTCCACAAATCCTCATCAGTTTGATCTTGATGGAGTTTGGTAAGAGGATAAGAAAAATCTACTTGTTGGGAATTTATTTGGTAATTGATTTTCCTTCAAAATCTCTTACATAGTTTGAGTGATGGAATTGCATGGAGTTTGGTAAGAGGATAAGAAAAATCTACTTGTTGGGAATTTATTTGGTAATTGACTTTTTTTAAAGAAGAAATGTCAAGGGTGTAGTTTGGATGGTTGCTAGGAATGATATCCTCCCCATCTGGGTTCAATTCCCATAATGACATGAATAAAGTTTATAATGAATATATTGTAATGGCTTCAAGCCTATATGTATTGAAAGGTTTCCTTTGATTCAAAATTGAATAGCAAAGCAACTACTATTTCTTCATAAAAAAAAATTAACTTTTCTTCAAAATCTCTTTCATACTTCAAAATCTACTAAAAATATTATGATACTGAGAAAAAATTTGGATTACATAGAAATAACATTGAAATGGAAACATTTGGTACCCACGACTCTAGAGACTGGATAAATATTAACTTAACCTACATTAAAGATGAATACAATTTTTTGTTTGTTCTCTCAAATTTTGTTGTTAAGAGTGAGGTAAAATACATGTTTATATTACATGGTAAATATTAAGTTAACTTACATTAAAGATGAATACAATTTATTTTCTTATTTTCGGTTCTCCAAAGTTTTGCAGCTAATTGTGAGGTAAAATACATGTGTATATTGTGATTGAGCTGCATAAATATCCATGGTGTAACTTTTCAAGATATCATTCAAGTTTTGTTTTTAAGAGTGAAGTAAAGACATGTTTATATTATGATAAATATTAACTTAATTTACATGAGAGATGAATACAATTTCTTTTCGGTTCTCTCAATTTTGGCAGTTAAGAGTGAGGTAAAATACATGCTTATATTATGATTGAGCTGCATAAATATCCATGGTGTAACTTCTCAAGATATCATCCATTTAGAAAGAGACCCTTTTTGTCATTCACGATTGTACACATGAACATGTAGAAAAAAAAAAATAGACATCCTATTTACTTGAAGGTGGTACATGTTATATTATGATTGAGCTGCATAAAAATACATGGTGTAACTTTTCAAGATACCATCCATTTAGAGAGAGACCTTTTTGTTATTATTATCCACATGTTCATTTATGTGGAAAAAAAAAAGTAGACATCCCATTTACTTGAAGGCGGTAGTCTTTTCTCAATGGTTATTCCTTATTCTCTCCCATATTTTCTAGTCAATTAGCTATATAATACTTAATTTATTCTATTGATCCTGCACAAGTTCAAAGGGTTGAGTGGTAAGGTTTGTATGTATTTCCAATTATTGTGATATAAGATATGTTGTTGAAGTGAAAATACTATGTTTTCTTTATGTTGGTATTTTTATTGTTTTTATTGAACTTAGTATTGTTTTTATTGAACTTAGTTTTGAAATATAGGGATTTTGATTTAGTTTTTTTAAAGGTGAAATTTTATAGATTTATATATTAAATATGCCTTGAACTATATAAGTGAAGCTTAATATTTTTTTCAATATTTATAGTTACCCAATTTAAGTATATGTAGAATTATGTTTCTTTTAAGAGGGCCCTTGTCTAGTGCTAAAGAGTGGACTTCAGCTAAGAGAGAACAAATATTGTTAAAGTTCTCCTCAAAAAAAGGTGGAAGGAGGAATTTGAAGGGGTACCCTTTATATCTACTTTTATGGAAAAACTTATGTTTAACAGTCTTGAATCCATCTCTGCTACTTTCTTGAACCAAAAAATTCTATAACCCACTAATGATGAAAGTTGTCCTCTAATGGATAGGATGATTGGATCTAAAAAGAATGTATTGATAGGAATTCATAGGTTTCTAGTAGAATTTGGTGTTGATTAGACTATAAAAGAGAAATTAGGACCATTGAAGATTACGATGTCCAAAATTTTAACTTCTTCCATAGAGATAATTGAAATCAATTGAAATCAATTGAAATCATTTTGATTGTAGGGTAGCTTGAATCATATTTCTTTAGAAAGATATTCAATCCTACCAATCCTTCCTTTTATCCATTCCATATGTCGAATGTATAATTAAGAAATGATTCCAAATGAATAATTAATGAATCTCTTGTAGTAAAACAAACCGAAGAGATCAATCATATTCTCCATTTGAACATCTAGAAAATGGATAAACAAAGAAGCATAAACAACTGCAAAGTGATTGCCCATTTTTATTCCATGTTTGATCTAGGTGGATATCGGTGCCCACCCATCTATTCCACTGGATGAAAGACCAATTTCCATTATGGCAATTGTTTTCTAGCTTTTCGGATCCTAAACTTCAGGGGTCGTTTTGAGGCCCTAAAAAACATTTTTTGGGCCCACCACAGTTACACTATAGATAGAGTTAGAGTGTGACAAAAAAATGTGTATTCCTTGGATATACCTTTCCAACGGGCTATCATGTGCCTAAAAAATGTAGATTGTATGTAAAAGTTACGACCCGAGGAAGTTGATGTACCAACTTACCCCATCGGGGCCCACATGACCCTTCACGTTTCATCTGCTAGGATTAGGTTTTTTGGATGTTTAGGGTTTTCTCATTTATTCTTTATGTTAAAAAGGCCTTTAGGGCCTCATTGTAACCAGCTTCTTGCGAATGAACATAGACGACACATATCTTCTCAGAGATAAGCTACCACCATTATAGCTATCTTGTGTACTTTTTCATTTTACAGTCTTTTATATTTCAAATAGTTATTAATAGAATCTGAGCTTTATTGTATTACTGTGTTCCTTCATATCATTCCTAAAATAATCTGGATCAGTGGTATCAAAGCAGTCTTCTCCTTGCCGTCCTCAGTGCATGTAACCAACCAGGTAAGGGTCTAGACAGTTGTGTCTCAAGCTTGTATCTATTGAGGACAATCACTCCTGCACGCCCAAGTGACCTTCCATGGTGGAAGAAAAAAGGGACAAGAAGACAAAATATCCTTTCAAATTGTTGCTCGAGGAAGCCCTTGCACGAAAGAGGAACGAGATGATGGATATTTTCACACAAATCCTTCATGACTACTAGGAAAAATGAAGGCACCTTTAACCAAAAATCACTTCGGAGGTGAATCACCCTTCAAGGTACAAGTTAACTTTGATATTTCTTATTTGAAGGCTAGATAGTTGCTAACGCTTTGGAAAAATGGTTAAATATGCTAGAGGGTTATTTATTTGTCCACAATTTTTCCAACAGTGAAAAGATCACCTTCGCACTACTTAAGGCCCTTCCCATTGTTAGAGATTGTTGGGAGACTTACTTTGAGAAACATGTCGAGGATGAGTTTGTAATTTTGGGCCAAGACCCACTTGGGAGAATTTTTTGGATACCCTCAAGGAACAATATTACCCCGTTGGAAGTTATGATGACCAATACACAAGATGGACCATATTGCGCCAAGAGAGGGGCAAACGGTGTTTGATTTCACAAATACTTTCCATACCTTGCGCACCAAGATGGGTATCAAAGACTTCGAGTGACATATAGTCCTAAAATACCACGTGGCTCTGCACTAGTACATCCAAATAGAAATGGAATTTCTATACTTCTCATCATTGGGAGATGCTTATCGATATGTTGTCAAAATCAAGCAGAAATTCAAGCAACAAAACAAGAGGGATTTTCGATATGAAAATCCTCAACATCCAAAGTATGGTAAGGGTGGCCCTAACTATCATTCCAAAGGATAGATCAAGGATTTTCAACCCCAGGATAACCATCCCAAGCCACCAAAAAAGAAGGGTAATGGGATGTCAAAGAAAGACACTAGAAAATGGTGCGAGTTCCATAAAATCCCTTCGCACAATACTGATGAATTCCACTCCAAATTGTCGTTGTTGATTGAGACAAAATCCCCAAGGTAAGATGATAAATTAGACTTTGATTTAGAGCCAGAAAAGGGAATAAAAATCATTGATGTAGAACCCAGTGTCACCATTGCTACTACAAAACTCCATCTAGAGGAACTGGAGGATCCTGAAGAAGGAGAGCGTATTTTACACTCACACATGTGGGTGAAGGGAAACTTGCTCCATTTCATTGTTGGCAGTCATAGGAAGAAGAAATTGATGTCGGCATAGGTTTTCAGGAGTTTGAACATGAAAACAACACAACATCCTCATACATACACCATCGGTTGGCTCAACCAAGGATGAGACATTCCGTCAACCAACAATGTCACCTACACTACGACATCAAACCCTTTAAATACGAGGTATTGTGTGATGTTGGCCCACTTGAATTTTGTGATGTTTTTCTAGGACAACCATATATGTGGAAAAATCATGATGTTTATGATTCTAGGCATTGTAGTGTCATCATTAATTTGGGAGATCAACTCTACAGGGTACTTGAGGCAGTCCCAAATGTCGTGGTATGTTTGATCTCTACGAAATAGTGCAGAAAGGTGGTTTCTCAAACCAGGATATTTTTCCTTTGTATGATTCGATCGTAAGATGACTGGAAGGTCACTGCAACTTCCAAAACCTCTACATGGGGTCTCTCTTCCAAGCAAAAACATGTGGATGGAATAGTCAATGAGTACAAAGACATACTCGCCTTCCCTACTGGGGTTCCTATGCACTGTCAGGTAAAGAACCCAATTTATCTGATACCTGGTGCTCCTCTACCTAACGAACCTATATACGGGCATTCTTTTCTGGAGAATGAATAAATCAAACACCATATACAAGAGCTAATTTTGAAGGGCCATATCAAGCCCAACTCCTCACCTTGTGGTAGCCTAATGTTTCTAGTACAAAATAAGGACAAGACATAATGAATTTGTTTTGATTAAAGAGCCCTGAAAAACATCATAGTCAAGAACTAATACCTAATTCCCTGGATTGATGATCTTCTCGATCATCTCAAGGGAGCCAAGGTTTTTAGTAAAATTGATCTGAAGTCGGTTTACCACCAGGTGATGATTGAACAAATTGATGTGTGGAAGACAACCTTCAAGTCCAAATAGGTTGTCTTTGAATGGCGTGTCATGGATTTTGGCTTGACTAAAGCTACGACCACATTCATGTGGATGATGGATGATATATTACGACCATTCACAAAATCCTTTGTCGTTGTATATCTAGATGACTTCCTCATCTTCAAAAAAACTTGGGAGGAACATCTGGAGCATATTTAATAGGTATTGGGAACCCTGTGACAACACAAGTTATATGCCAAATTGGATTTTCATAGAATCCAATATTTGGGATACATCATGGTTGTGCAGGGTGTACATGTGGATCCAACCAAGATCCAGGTCATCTGTGATTGGTCAGCGCCATAAACAATGACCAAGATCTGTAGCTTCTTCGGCCTTACTAACATCTACAAACGGTTTTTGTTGGGGCTCTCTCATATTGTTTAGACCCTAAGCCAAGTAACCAAGGGTGGCACAAATTCCAAGTTTATTTGGTATGTGCCCCAACAAAAAGCATTCAAGGATCTAAAATCCCGCCTCTACTTAGCATGATTCCTCATTCTACCAACCCTGCAATGGTCATTTGAGATTGAGACAGATGCTTTAGATTATGCTATTGGTGTGTTCCTCACTCAACATGGGAATCTGGTAGCCTATCATAGTGAAACTCTATCTGATGTTTTTTGAAGATACCCCACATATGACAAAGATATGTACTCCCTTGTGTAGGTATGTCGATAGCGGAAGCATTACATTATAGGGAAGGAACTGATCATCCACACTGATCAGAGGCCTCTACAATTCATGTAGACATAAGGAAAGTTACAAAATGACCTCCATCAGAAGTGGTCCATGTACCTGCAAAAATTCCACTTGAATATCAAGTAAAATAAGGGTAGCACCAACCATGTTGCATAATTCCTCAGTCGACCTTGGGTGGAAGTGATAACCACAATTCTCAAATCCCTTGGAGATGAGACATCTGCATGGCCACAATTATACAATACTAACTCTGTATTTTCTACTTCCTATCAGACATTGAGCACAATAAAAACAGTTCCCAACATTCATCTCTAGGATGGGTTATTATGCCATCTGAGCCACCTTTGTGTTCCTTCAAGAAAAAGTGCAAAGATGATATGGGAAGCTCATTACAATCGGGAAGTAGGACATTTTGGTGTATAAACGATAGTGGTAGTCCTTCAAAATCATTTCTATTGGTTGAAGATTTGATGATATGTTCACAATCACATTAGATCATGTACCACCTATGCCATTTCCAAGCCCTCCATCAATAAACATGGGCTATACACCCCTCTTCCTAGTCTGGATAGGCCTTCGGAGTCCATATCCATGGAATACATGTCCGATCTTCCTTCAACCAAGCATCAGAATGACTGTGTCTTTGCATTCGTCGATTGATTCTCTAAGATGGCAATTTTGGCACCCTGCAAGAAGAGCATCATAGCCAAGGCCACAACCAAGATCTTCTTCACACATGTTTGGGTTCATTTTGGGCTACCAAAAAATATTATCCATGATTGATACAATAGGTTCCTGAAAATGTTTGGTCCATCCTATGGTCAATGATGGACACCAATCTTACCAAATCAACTTCCTTCCACCCACATACTGATGGACAAACATAAGTAGTCAAGAGGATGATAGTCCATATCTTGCAAATGTATAATTCCAAAAATCCATGCACATGGGATGAAATCCTTCCTTATGTTCAACATAGCTACAACATATCCCTCCACATCTCTATTGGCCACATCCCCTTTCAAGTGTGCTTGGGGTTTCAACCAATGGCCCCCATTGAAGTAGCTCTTCCCATTGCAGTCGTAAAGGAATAATCCTCCCATGCTTAGATAGAGGTTTATCATGAATCCAAACTTGTTGATCCAACAACAAGTTCATGATATTATGTAGAAAAACAATTCCATGTACAAGCAGCGCCATGATCATCATCGACTACCGCAAAAATTTTAGGTGGGAGATAAAGTATGGTTACATTTGAAGAAAGAGCGCCTCACATGACCCCATTGGAAGTTGTATCCACTATGATATGGGCCTTAAACCATCACCAAGTTTGTGGGTGATAATTCCTTTGAACTAATTATTCTTCCTTTCCTTGGTTTGCACCCAGTATTTAATGTGGAACTGCTTCGACCATATTTTCCACCTCTCCTCGACACTTCGAATGCGACCGAGTTTTTGGCCCCTTCATAAATAAATCCTTCCTACATAGTATAGGATAAATTTGATCATATCATGGATACCAATACAAAGTACACTTGTCAATAGACAATCAAATTCTATCAGGTCATCAAAGTAAGGCAATTTCTTTATCAAGGAAAGTGGCTCACCAGGAGTCAGGTTCAACAAACTTTTCCTCATCTGGTACAACCACTTGATGTAATGGAGACCATTTATTCCTAAGGTGGGAGGGAATATCCATCTAGATATCAATGGCCACCCACCTATTCCACTAGCTGAAATCCCAATTTCCATTCTAGCAGTTTTTTTTCTAGCTTTTCGGGTCCTAAACTTCTGGGGTCATTTTGAGCCCCTAAACAATGTTTTTTGGGCCTGCCATGGTCACACTATAGATGGAGTCAAAGTATGATGAAAAAATATGCATTCCTCGGATATGCCTTTCCGATGGGTTATCATGCGCCTAAAACAAAGATCATATGCAAAAGTTATGACCCCGAGAAGTTGATGTACCAACTTACCCCATCAGGGCCCACGTGACTTTTCATGCTTCATCTTTTATGGTTAGGTTTTTTAGATGTTTATGGTTTTCTCATTTATGCTTTATGTTAAAAGGTCCTTTGGAGCCTCATTGTAACCATCTTATTTTGAATGAGCGTAGCTGACACATCTCTTCTCAGAGATAAGCTACAATCATTCTAGCTAGCTTGTGTGCTTTTACATTTTACAGTCTTTTCTATTTCAAAGAGTTATTAATAGAATCTCAGCTTTACAGTATTGCTGCATTCCTTTCTATATCTATGTGTAATTATTTGCGATATCTCCTCCTTCATATCAATCCTAAAATAATTTGGATCAATGTTTTATCTTTCAAACCTTCCATTGAATTCCAAATAGTGTTGGGTGAGAACCAATTATTCAATGTTGATTATAAAATGTACTTCATTCTCATAAAAATATTCTTAGATGAATTTCTAGAGATATTGAATACCTACCTATGTATTAATTCTTGCATAAAGGCTCTCAACATCAAGGGTGAATAGGTAATGCCCCAAGGGAAGGGTATTCCAATGGGATCTTTGATTAGAGCTAAGAAATAAATCATATGTTTTTTTAATATAGGAGAATATCAAACAAGTAATGTTGGAGCCATTTAGAGGTGGGCTCTAATATTTATCCTCATCAAGGAATTTTTCAAGATTTTAGGGAGGAGGCAGAGACAAAAATGCTAACCTTCTTAGTCCTAGTTTGAAGGATGAAGTCAAATTCATCATCAAGGATAGCATAACTCCAATTCTTTCCTTGAGTTATACAAAAATGTTTCCATCTAGTATTAATATTTTAAAACCTTTGCTCCATTTTTTCTATTATGTTAGCATATTTTCTAAAAGGGTTAAAGGGGGTAGGTACTAATTGAAAACTAATTGTCTATTCTTATTTGTCTCACAAATGGGAAAAATTTCAAGGATTAATTTTTTTTTCACTCCATTTGGATCTACATTAATATTGGTAAGAGAAATCCCAAAATTAGTCACACCTCCTAAAGGATTCTCTTCTTCAAGTGAAGGATGTATGCAAAATGTTGCAGACATTATATCTCTACTCATTCTATTTCCTATAAATCATTGTATCTTGCCTAATTCTCCTTTATTTTTTTCATTTACTTTAAACTTAATGATGAATTCACAAAGTCCAAGAAAATGTTTGAGTACATCTCCTTTATAGTAACAAAACAATAATAATTCTAGCTCTTCTAGATCATGTAGAGTGGATAATTAAACCTATTGAGTTATACTCTATAGTGCATAACTCGACACTTCAAAGAAAATTCTCTTTGTTATGTCTTTAACATTTCCCTAATGCATTCATTTTAGATTCCTCTTAATTGCAATAATAATATTGGTCAACTAGCTGGAGAAGGATTGAAAAGAGTTCAAATATAAAATATTAGGCCCCACCAACTTCTAAAGATTGAAGATCTCTTTAAAAAAATTCTAAAAGAGGTTGCCTCACAATAATATTGATATCCTTCTATGTTTTGGGGAAAGATCATGGAGTATGTTTATGTCCTTATTTTAGGGCCCTTAACCTGAAACCAACCATCCCAATCCCTCAAGTAGAATTTGTTGGCAATGTTTTGTCATTTGATTTTTTTATTTTTCACAAACTATGCTTGAGAACCATGAATAACTTACAATAATAATTGTAACGTACCCAGCCAGCCCTAGGTCAGGCTACATTAATTCAACTGGTAAAATACCCAGCCACCCATAGGCTGAGCACGCTACCTCAAAAATCACTTCTGAACTAATTTTGAATTCGGATAAATTTCTAATTAATAAAGAGGCATGCAATATTCACATGCAGAGTTCAAGATTCATTCTACAACATAAATAAATGATACATATGTCATGCATAAAAATAACAAACAAGCATGCATGTTATAGATACGCATTTCATAGATAAATAAATACACAGTGGAATAAATACACAGGTAAATAAAACCATGACCGAGAGCACTTATATTTAATGAAACAAATCACCAATTGGCCGCAGACCAAGGAAGTTCCACCCAACCATAGACAATGTTTTTCCAAGTCTCAACAACAATGTCACCCACGAGCTATGGCTATGAATTGACAAGGATGGTTCCAAAGTGTCACTAAGCTTCCCAAACTAGTCACCACTCAAGTTCCCATAGGATTTTCAACACACACATCAATCCAAAGTACACCAGCTCTCCTCTATCCATCCTACACAACCTAAGAGAATGGACCCCCTTCTCTTCCATGTAGTCACTTAGGCTTTCCACCTCCTTCCAGAGCTCTAGTGCATCTGGTCAAGAATATCCATGTTAGGACTCTCAGGATTCGTAGTCGTGGGAAAAAATTAATGCATACCAATGCATCTCATACATACATACATTAATTCATGGCTCAAATACACCAGCAATCATTACATCCAACAAAACCATGGCTCCTCTCCAACAATTCTATTTTTCTATCCCAAACCAAAAATACGAATGAGGAATTATGAGTGGGTGAAAGAAGAATGGAAAGAAAATAGAATGAAAGGTGTGAACAATGAACAATGAGTGAGTGAGTGAAGAAGAACCCCAAAACAACCCACAAGATGGGTTTATATATTTACTTGCAAATCAATAACCACATGGCCTTCCCCAAGAAGCTCATGTAACAACTCTTCTCCATTAAAACAATTATGGGTAAATAAAATATAAAATAAATTCTTAGCCCCTCAAGCCCCCTCCCTTGTGGAATCATAGCCCCCTATAACTCTTGTCATTGTTCGTGTAGTAGTCAGTGATGTATTTATTATTAATAATGATCAAAAAATTACATTTCCTAGGTACATTGGCCTCTTTTAATTGTTTGGGCACTCTGGCCTTTCATAAATTAACAAAATACATTATTTAATATGGGGCTCAAAACCAGGGTGTTACATTCCACTCCCCATTGTTTTGGAACTGTCCTCAATGCATATACAAAACAAAAATCAAAATTTCAAAATTTATTCAAAAGGTTGTGGGTACTCTGCTTGCATGGCCTCTTCATGCTCCCAAGTATAATATTCATGGATGTAGTAGGTCCACTGGAATTTTACCATATCTATAACTCGATTTAGGAGCATTTTGAATTTTCTGTCCAATATTTGTGTTGGTTGGATCTAAAAGTTTCACTCTATCTCTACTTGAATCAGATGCCAATAAATAACATGTTTAGGACCATGTACAATGTTTTTTAGCAAAGAGACATGAAATACATTATTCACATTCATGGAAAAATGAAATTTAAGCATGTATGAAATTGACCTTGTTTTGTCCAATATATCAAATGGAACACAAAATATGGCTGGTAGCTTTGTACAACTACCCAACTTCAAAGAGCTCTTCTTGGGATTCACTTTTAAAAGAACATGCTCCCCCACTTTAAATTCTCTAGTTATCTTGTTCTTATCTACGTAAAAAAAAATTCTACCTTGAGATGCCTTTAAATTTTTCTTAATTCTAACCATTTGGTCTTCCATATCCTTGAGCAATTCTAGCCCAAGTACCTCTATGTCTACTGGGTTGTCCCAACTCACTAGAGTATTTCATTTCCTACCATACAAAAATTCAAATGAGATCATTTGCAATGAAGCTTGATACCCATTATTATAGGAAAACGCAACCAAGTGCAAGTAATCCTCCCACTTAGATGGCTTATCCATCACATACATTCTCAACACGTCTTCAATTACTTGGTTGACTCTCTCTGTCTACCCATCTGAATACGGATGGTATGTTGTGCTAAAGTTCATATTTGTACCAAATCCTTTAAATAATCCCCTCCAAAAATTTGAAGTAAACTTTGCATCTTTGTCTGAAACAATTTCCTTAGGTATCCCATGCAACCTAGCAATCTCCCTCATATAAATTTCTGCAATATTAGTTGTTGTATGAGTCTTTTTTACAGGAAGAAAATGAGTAGTCTTTGTCAATTTATCAACCACTACCATGATTGAATCATGTTGTCTTTTTTTCCTGGGAAATTTAGTTATGAAATAAATGGTTACCACTTCCCATTTATTCTCTAGAATTGGTAATGGTTGTAGCAAACCCATTGGGTACCTATGCTCATCCTTCACTCTCTGACATTCCATACATTTGGAAATGTAATTAGCAATTTTTTTTTTCATTCCTGAACAAAAGAATTGGCTTTTTAATGCTGCAATTGTTTTCTGGTAACCTGGATGTCCAGCATATGGAACATTATGAATTTATTTTAATACCATATTTCTAAGTTCTCTGGAACTAGGAACAAAAATTCTATTTTTATGCATAAGTAATCCATCTTCCTTCATCTCATATTCTTTAATTTTCGGTTGTACATTTTCTTCTTGTAATCTTTATTTTACATGTAGGTAATATTGATCTGTAACAACAACATCTAAAAATATTTTCTTTAAATATGATTGATGCATACTAATGGTTGTAGCATGCATGAGATGTACTCTTCTAGATAATCCCATAAAATATATAACTTCTAAAACATTTCTAGGTGTTGGCCATCCTCTAATGGATTCAATCTTCTCTGGATCTACTGCTATACCTCATTCTGAAATAATTTGTCCCTAGTAATGGATTTTTTATTGGTAAAAATAACACTTACTAATATTGACATACAACTGATGTTCCCTCAACACTTGAAATACAAATCTTAGGTGATGTTCATTCTCTTCCTCTGACTTATAATATACAAGTATGTCATCCAGGAACACTATGAAAAACTTATCCAAATAATTTATGAATATGTCATTCATTAAGCACATAAAGACAGTCGATGCATTGAACAATCCAAATGGCACCACTAGAAATTCATAATTCCCATACCTGGTTCTAAAGGTTTTCTTATTGATGTCTTCTTCCTTGATTCTTACCTAATGGTACCCTGATCTCAAGTTTATCTTTGAAAATATATTTTCCCCTCTTAGTTGATCAAGGAGGTCATCAATTTTGGGTAGAGGGTACTTGTTCTTTACACTGGATTTATCCAACTGTCCAAAGTCAATACATAGACTCAAAGTTCCATCCTTCTACTTTTACAAAGAGTATCGGTGCTCCCCAAGGTGAAACACTTGGACGTATGTACCCTTTCTTCAATAATTTGTCCAATTGCATTTGTTATTCTTTTAATTTTGGTGTACTAATTATGTAAGGTGTTTTTGATACCGGAGCAACTTCTCGCACTAAATCAATAGAGAAATATATCTCCCTCTTTGGTGGTAACCATATTATTTCTTGCAATACATCTTCAAATTCTTGTAGTACCAAAAATTATTCAAGGATTGACCCCTTTGTCTTTTCTAGCTCCTCCACATGGGCTACATACAATTGACATCCTTTTCTAAAACATATCTTCAACTGTAAGGATGAAATATCCCTTATAGATATGGGTCTTGGAACTCCTTTCACAATGCTCTTTTTTCCTTCTTCATCAAGACATGTAAATGTCTTGTTATGACAATCTAGGACAACACAATGTTTTTCCAATAAATTCATTCCAATTAGAATATCATAAGACCCCAATGGTATAATATTTATATCAGTATTAGTATTCACACCATTAAGACTTATGGAACAACCTCTAACCATATCATGGTTTCTCCTTTTGGTTCTAGTGGTTAGTTGAACCAAAATTAATTTTTCAAGCTTACTTTTCTCCAAATGTAATCTATCCACTATTTGAGGATCAATGTAACAATGAATTTCTCTTGAATTAATTAAAATAACAACAGGCTGATTAATAATCTTATCTTCCACCTCGATCATATTGTATTGGTACTCTACTTATCGTTCATCTAAGGCCGCATATATTCTTCCCATGTATTATACTGTTGTAGCCTCTTGGATGTTGTGCACGATATTCACTTTGTCCTTTCTGTGAGGGAAATCCTTGTATAGGTCATCTTATCTGCATCCCCAACATTGGATTGTTCGTCTTCCCCTTTTTCCCAAGGATTATTCTCTCTTGGATTCATCCTTAGCATATTGGTCAGGATGATTTTTATTTGGGCTATTTCTATTGAAAGGAGGTTTGAATCCTTTATTTCTCTGGTCAGACTTATCCTTGTTCTTATCCTTCTAATATTTATGCATGGATTCTCTGCCCTTGCCTTTCTCATACAGGTACTTAGCCTTCCAAATGGTCTCAGTCAAAGTCTTGGGTTCATCATATTGAATATTCTCTTTATAAAAGGATGGAAGTCCACTCAAAAACCTATGTATTTTCACCTTCTCATCTTTTATAAACCCCACATACTTTAGCAGCCCCAATTTTTTTCTTCATACTCTGTCATGGTCATGCTTCCCAACCTAAGTTCAAATAACTCCTGCATTTTATTTTCATAGAAGTGCTATGAAATGTACTCCCTCTAAAAATATTTGTTGAAATGCTTCCAAGTGATCCTACTCTCATTAATGTGCTCAACTTGCTTTAGTTGATCCCACCACATAGCAGTGTTCCCATGTAAATGGTATGTGGCAATTCTGGATAATAGGTTTGATGAGTAGTTATGAAATTGAAAATACCTTCTAATTCCAAGCAACAATGCTTCAACATCATATTTCCTTTCTATTTCACCATCAAAGGATGGTGGCTTAAGCTTCCTCAACTCTCCTTGCAAACTGTCCAATTCATGTATTCTTATTTTGTGCCTAACATGAGACACCTTTGGACTACTTATGAAATCTTCATATGCATAAAATTTCCTTGTTGAGTAGGGAGGTGAGTGATCTAGGGTATCAAATTTTGCTCAAAAATAAAAGTACTCAGAATCTCTTCAAAATGGAAATGTTTGTAGGCCTCGTCATTATGAACCCAACACAACTTGAACGCACTCAAACAAACATTGTATGAGCAAGATATCTTGTTATGTTCATTTTACCAAACATGCAAAATTTTCTTGACAGTACAGTCTGTACAATATTGACGTGGAAGTTGACCGTACAGTCCATATGGATGTACAAGTGATGTGGAAGAGTTTTGATTTGGCATGGGCTGATGTGGAAAGGTTGTACAGGTTTGATTACAGACACATGGGTGAATCATATTGTGACAAGTGTCATTTTTGTGGTCAAATGTTATGGTGCCACATGGCCAAGTCGTGGGCTGCCACATGGCACCCTCCAAGTTGATTGGAATTTGAAAAAAGTTATATGACTCCAAAAGAGTCAAAATCGTGACCTCCAAGTGGGGGGGGATGATTTGGCAGGGCCCGGGCTACCAACCCACTCGTAGATATGACTTAACATTGTAGTGTGTTAATATTTATTTAAATTGATAAAAATGTTATACAGGTGGAGAAAAGGGTTGGGGTTAAGCCCCAACCCCTGGTATACATCCCACCATACACCATTTTATATAACCTCCATTCAACATTAGCACACATAAGACTCTAGCACATAAGCCCAATTTGGTATAGTCGGCAGTTCTTAACACCATACGACCAACAATATAACCGTTGGCGCAAAATGGGCTTTTAACTTGGAGTTTAAAACATCGTTCCTATGGAAATCATACCATATGACCACACACCAAATCACGGAGGAACTAGCCGTTGGATCGCGTGATTGTTAGGTCGTTGGCCACATGGGCCATAAAATCGAATTCTCCATCGAGGTTTGGGGACCAATGCACTAACGGTCCTACACTTTCCCCTGATTTGCGGAACAATTGTGTGTGTTGGGTTTTGGTGCGGAAAACACATAGAGGCTGAGTTAGTCTGTTAGTGGGTTTCTTTTGGCAAGCAGGTACATCGAGCTTGAAGGGGAAAACTTCTAGGAGGTGTAACTTCTTCATTTTTTGGCCAAACTAGGTGCCGAAAAAGCCCAGCTAGGGGTTTTTGGACGTTCTGAAGCCATTGGAGCCATCTATTTTGTATTATGAGAACTGTAAGAGAACTTTTTAAGAATAATGAAAATGATCCAAGGGAAGTTGGACCAGGAGATTTATCCCAAGAGAGGGGTGAACTCCTTTATCATTTGTTGTGTTATGTGTTTGTTATTGATGGTTGTTATATGTCTGATATGATTCTCATGCTTAAGTAAAACTCATTGAATTTATGGTTTAGTAACTTGATCCAATTACCCAAACACATACCATTTATACACTTGCAATTTAAAGAGATAAGTCTTCTTCATTTTAAATATCTATTGGAAACATATTCATTCCATTCCCAAATCAGTCATTGATGTCTATGACTTCTTCTAACACTTCTTTAATAACCATATCTTCTTTGGTTATCTCTTCTTTCATGACATCTTCCCTCTTCCTCCTTTTTTGAGTTTGATCCATTCTTTGTTTTCCTCTGCAATTGATTTAATCATTTCATCACTTAAGTATTTATCTGATTTTGTTCTCTTATTAGTCTCTCATTGTCTTCTTTTTTACTCTGCACTTCTATTTTCAAGCTTCTCACAGTCTCTATCAATGTTTCTTTCTCCCCTCTACCCTTGTGTCTATTGGATTTTGTCTCTGAGTTACCAACAATGATATTTTGACCTTTGACCTCTTTATCATGGTTGTAAGCTCCCTCTCCTTCTTCCATTTATTGAATATGCATTCTTATACTTAATTTATATGTTTACACCCCCTAATTCTGTAAAATGTGCAAGCAACCATTTTGTTAAGATTATGCATATTATAAAAAAAAAAATCCAAACAATGCTACAAGTCCTTTTTATTCTCAATTCATGAAGAAATATATTATCATTCTCCATATTATAACAATTCCATGTTAATATCCTTTGAATTATCTTTCCCACTGACTCTAATCTTTTCCCAATTTGATATCTGAGTGGAAAGTTATGGGTTCCCAAAAAATCACTTTCAACCCCTTTTCTTTTCTTTTGCAACAGGATATTGTCGAAATATTCCACATATCCTTTAACTGGTACATAATTAAAATTATACCTACGGACTTCCCTCAAACCACTTTCCATGTGAACATGGCTCGAAACCATGGGATTATTCACTCTTTAGCGCCTTCCTCTATATTCTTCTACATAGGAGCTTGTTTGAAAACAATGTCTGAGGGATTTGCTAGTTCTATGCCCTTCACGCCTCTAATTGACCCCTTTACCTTATCATAAGACCAATGTTGGGACCAAGTCCTCTGAACTTCAACCTTTGGCTATTCTCCCTTTTCAATCTTTCAACTTCTCCCAGAGTAAACTTCATAGAAACCCTTCTATTAAATCCACTATAAGATCAAATGGTTGAGATTTAATCTCTCATTGACTAGACGGTCCCGCCCCATCTAGAGGATTCAATGAGATCAATGATCATGACTTAATCAGGTGTTGTTATGGATGGTCCTTAATTATTTCAGGACTTCCGTGCTCTAGGACTCCGGGACATTACAATTCTCAAGTCATTCAATTCCCCTAGAGTTTTACCCACTGAACCACTTACCCTATGCTTCCACAGTTTAATCAGATGGTCACAAGGAATCCCATAGGGTCTTAGATCAATAGACTGCATGAATTCACTACTTTGGGACTCTGGGGCATTACCACTCACAAGTTACTCAACAAATTTGAAGTTATACCTGCCAAAGCGGTCATAAAGTGTCGACGATCGCTTACCCTTGGTTAACCCCTTTGCTTACTCTATCCTTCCACTAGATTAATCTGATTGCTAAGACTTAATCAAGTCTTAGGATGGATGATCCTTAATCAATTCAAGACTTCAGTTCTTTGGGCCTCCAGGACATTTCAATTCTTGAGTTGTTCAACTCCCTCGAAGTGATACATGTCGAAGTTCTTATGCCATCCTCCCACTGCTTGATCTAATGGTTGAGGAAGGTCCCGAAGGGATCTTAGATTGACGGTCTGTGTGAATTTGTAACTTCAGTCTTCAAAACTTTCATTGGTAGATATGTTGAACAACCCTGGAGGCCATACTCCTAGAGATGACATGGCATGACGATTTCACCTACGGTGATATGGACCCATGTCATGTGTTCCATGTGTCACTAAAAAATGAATAGGTTGGGGTCCAAAAGGTACTGAATCTGGGTGAAACTTGTCCCCACACAACACCCCTACCATGTGGCCTATGAAACATCATCAATCAAATGGACGATCCACATTCCTCTGCTCCAGATCTCACGACCTGCGTGATTCCACAGACTGTGGCTTTTTACTTCATGGTTTCGGCACTTCACAGTTTCGACACTTCAGGGATTTTACCATTCTCCAGTAATCACTGAAGTTGTGAGGTTTCTAAGTCCTCAAACTTCTCTATCCTTCCACTCTAGATATACAACTCACATTACTCCTGAATTCCTATCATATCGGACGACCGATGGGACTTCACGACTTTGAACTTCAGGATTTCTTGAGGCTCAAAATTATTATATATGAAGGGTAAATGATGGATTACCATGATCAATGGTTGATATTTCACCCGTTCTTCCTATCATATCGGACGGTTAGTGAGACTTCGCAACTTCAAACTTTTCATGCTTCTTCCTTGTCTCTAATAATCATCGAAGCACCAAAGTTATGGAGTTCTCCATCTCCTTCTTGTGTTTTATCAACAATTGTGATCACTCCCAAAATTGAAAAGGGACAAACAAGATTCTACAATCCTTTACAAAGCATCATTGTCTACATGACGCTATGGCTTCTGTGTGATCTCTGTAGTGATATCTCTCCTAAGATTTAAGATCACAAGGACCTATCCATTTTTAACCATAATACCATGTCCATAGTTCCGGCCCATACCAGTCTTGTGTTTCAAACTGAATCTCTAATACCAATCTGTAATGTACCCAACCACCCCTAGGCCGAGCTATGCTACTTCAAGCGGTAACATACCCAACCACACACAGGCTAGGCATGCTACCTCAAAACTCACTTCTGAACTAATTTTTAATTTAGATAAATTTATAATTAATAAAGAGGCATGAAATATACACATGAAGAGTTCAATATTCATGCTACAACATAAATAAATGATACATATGTCATGCACAACAATAACCAACAAGAATGCATATTATAGATATAAATTTCATAGAGAAATAAATACACAACGGAATAAATACACAGGTAAATAAAACCGTGACAGAGAGAACTTATCTTTAATGAAACAAATCATGAATTGGTTTTGGACCAAGTACATTCCACCCAACCATATACATTGTTGTTCCAAGTCTCAACAACAATGTCACCATCTAGCTAGGTCTATGAATCCACAAGGATGGTTCCAGAGTGTCACTCAGCTTCCCAAAAAAATCAAGACTCAAGCTCTCACGGGATTTTCAGCAGACACAACAATCCAAAGTATACCAGGTCTCTTCTACCCATCCTTCACAACCCAAGAGAATGGACCCCCTTCTTTTCGACATAGCCCCTCGGGATCTCCACATCCTTCCAGGTTTCTAGTGCATCTAGTCAAGAATCTTCATGTTGGGACTCCCAGGATTCATAGCTGTGGGAAAAACTTAACACATTCCAATGAATATCATACATGCACACATTAATTCATAGATACAATACACCAACAGACATTACAACCAACAAAACCATGGCTCCTCTCCAACAATTCGTTTTTCTTTCCCAAGCCAAAAACAAAAATGAAGAATGACGAGTGGGTGAGAGAATGAATGGATAGAGAACAAAATGAAACGTGTGAACGATGAACAATGAGTGAGTGAGTGAAGAAGAACCCCCAAAAAACCCACAAGATGGGTTTATATATTTACTTTCAAATCAAGAACCACATGGCGTTCCCCAATAAGCTTGTGTAACCACTCTTCTCCATTAAAACAATTATGGGTAAATAAAATATAAAATAAATACTTAGCTTCTCAAGCCCCCTCTCTTATGCAATCATATCCCCCTATAACTCTTGTCCTTGCATGTCTAGTAGCCAATGATGTATTTACTATTATTAATGATCAAAACATTACATTTCCTAGGCACACTGGCATCTTTTAATTGTTTTGGGCACTCTAGCCTTTCATAAATTAACAAAATACATTATTTAATACAGGGCTCAAAACCGTGTATTACAAGAAGAATCTTCTTTGTTTTTCATTCTCTGAACGTATGAACTTGGTTGCATCTCATTGTTTCTTCCTTATTAGTTACATCATATAGGTTATAAACAAGGATCTCCTCCATTCCCCATTTTTGTATTCTTTCATCCATGAACCCAAAATTATTTTAGGTGCTAAAATTATTAGTATTTCCTTTGTGTAATTAGTAAAAAAAAACTTGAGATCTAATCATATGGAATGACTTCATGTTCATGGCGTATTTTACAAAATCCAATCACTTGGTTCTTCAACTATAAGGTTCTTTTTCAAGAAGTTAAAGCCATCAATTTGGTGTGATTTTCCTGTGTTTTTAATATGGAGACACAAAACAAGTTACAGGGGTTCTCTACTTTTATCTATTAAAGTTAGATAAACCTTCTTCCTCAATAAATTCATGAACATGTATTAGACTAATGCAAGTGGTGAAAGTAGTATAACACTAGGCCCTTGAACCCAAGGCTATCTTATTACAGTGGCATATCCCTTTGTTGAGATGTTAGTGCACTTGTTGACTAATTTTTGGATTATTTTTTTTCATTTGTGGGCATATAAGAGTTTAGTCATATTTGCATACTAGGGGTAGAAATAAAAAAGGGTAGTAAAACCACTACAAAAAGAAAAAATGATACCTAGGATATCTAGTAAAAATAGGGGTTTTTAAAATTGTAAATATGTATTGCGAGGGGGGTGAAAAAAAGGATTTGAGGGGGATTTTTAAATATTTTCTGAAATTAAGGGTATACTTTAATATCCCACAAATGAATGTGCTATATAACAAGTTCATTGAGTGAATCCCTCATGTGCTACATACTCGTATTATAGTAGTGTATATTGGGTAGAATTGCAAAAAAAGGTGGTAGAATAGGAAATAAAATAACGAAAAAAGTAAGGGAGAGGAAAAAGAAGGAAGAGACGGAGAAAGAAGAGAAGATGAGATAGAAATTAATAAGGGCGAAATTTCTAAGAAAAGAAGAGGGAGATAAAATCTCTCTCTTGGAGGAGGTCTTCTCATGAAATAGAGGGACAACAAAAAGTAGGTGGAAATTCCAAGAAACCACTCAACATAATTGTAGAGAGAGGAAAGATGAGGAAATTGAAAGAGAGGAAGGGTAAAGAGAAGAATAGAGGAGAAGAAGAAAGGAAATGGACACAATTTGAGTGTCTTTTTAGGTAAAAATGTAGAGAATTGAAGAACTAAGGAGGAAGAGAAGAACTTGGTTACAACAATAATGTTGGGTAGAACCAATTCTTGAGAGTAAAAAAGGTCATACCATTGTATTTATTGAGTAGAAGTACAAGGAGAATAAAACAAGAGCCTTAACTCTTGGAGAATAGACTAGACGAAAAAAGAGTCGATAGTTTTGTGGCTATAGAAGGTAAATGACGAAATTTGATAAGGAACCCCATTGTGATTTTTGTGTGATGAGGATAAACCCATAATAGACTAACTGGTAGGTAACCTATAATAAAGGTCTTGGTCATGTTGTTGTTATTTATGTTTGGTTTTGATTTTTAAATGTTGTCACTAAAATATCCCTTGGAGGCTACATGCCTTGTAAATCCCATTTCTAGGTTAATAACAAAAAATAATAAAAGGGAAACCTTTGGTATTTTAGTTACATGTCACCCATTGAATGCATGCTTAAGTTTGTGTAATTGAGATTCCAATGTGCATTGTGTTGTGTTTTTATACATTGAATAAAGAGGGAGGGTGTTTTAGTTTACACCCCTACATTATGTAGGAATGAATCAATTATTCAACATGGATCTATTCAATCCATATTATACATAATTTTTTTATAATGAACCCGAGGTTACAATTACCACTAATTTAAATCTAAAACACTTAGAACCACTGAAAAATAATCAAAACATCAATCACCAACAAAATTCTACTTTTCAACAAGACATTCCTTTGTTTCAAGTTTTTTGAGCCAAGTAATATCTGCATCATGCTAACGGGTACACCTTGTAGTAAATAAAAGTTTAGTGTTAACAAGTGTGATCTAAAGTAATGGGATCCATCACATTACCAGTGTAGATGAATGATTAGCATCATACATCATATATATACAATCTCATGTGGTACTATTGATCTTCAATAACAATACTCAGGAAATTAACTAGAATAGGAAACAACAATACTACCACCAAAATTGAGAGAGAAAATGACCATCGATTTATTTAGAATATGATGCAGGATTATATAAATTCTTGTTATTACATGATGGATTGAATGGGTCAAGATACAACTAGCTTCTAACAGCTAGTTATCTATATCTAATCAGCTACTTCCTTGGGACTTGTGTCCAACTTCTCTTGTCCTCCAATAAGCTGAGTGAGTGAGCCTTCCAAGAATATAGTTGGTTGAGGGAGTGTGTATTCCTTGGTATTCACATGCATGTATGTCGGGTTACCCAATTCCTCACCGTTTAAGCTTGTAAGTGTCCCCACTTATATCAACAAATGAGGAAAATGCTTGTTCATGGCAACTTCCAAAAATCATTTAGCCTGAGTAGGATTTTTCCCTATATACCAAACAAGGTAAGATTTATGTTGTTGATTATGGATGGTGGTGTGACGAGTGTCAAGTAAGGTGTCTTTTAGTAAGGGAGGCTGGAAATAAAGGATTAACTCAACAAGATGAGATACAATGACATTATTTTCTAGCAATCAAGGTTCATAGTGTTTTGGATTGTTCACATTCACCACATCATGAATTCCTAGTTGGGGTGGGAAGTCAAGGTGACATGAATTGTCTGAAATCCATTGGGGAATAATATAAGGGCCATAACAGAGAGGCTTCAATTTTTTATGAAATTCGGATTTAAAACGTCGGTGTTCCATGTAAAACCGGGCTTTATCACCAGAAGTAAAACCCATAGGGGAACAATGAGCATCATGGCAAGCTTTGTAGCATTGTTGGGATGCCTTTATTTATTCAGATACTTGGGCATGTTTGCATGCTAGATTTTGCAAAAATGAAAGGGAATATGTTTGTTCTTTTTGTTGGTGTGGAACGTCGAAATGTTGCATGGTGAGAGGAAGTTCATAAGGGGATAAACGTTATTATCCAAATAAGTTCTGAAAAGGAGAGATCCCGATAGAAATATGTACAAAACAATTATAACTATGTTGAATAACATGGAGGATTGTATCCCATTGTTTTGTTTTGGGAAATTGAATGTGAAAAGCATGGACAGGGCTAGGGTTAACTACCTCAATTTTTCCATCTGTTTGGGGATGGAAGGCAGTAGAATATTTGAGTTTCCAACCTGATAAATCCCACAATATTTTCTAGAAGGTGTTGAGAAAGTGAGCATCGTTATCAGAGATGATCCTAGTAGGAAGGCCAAAGTGTGGCAAAACACAGTGAAAGAAACATTCTACAATTTGGGCATCAGTACTGGTGTTAGTGCAAGGGATATAAAGATCCATATTAGAGAAACATAAAACAATAAACCATATAGCATCATGTTTGTGTAAGTTCATAGGTAAACCACTAAAGAAATACATGGAAATAGAGTCCCAAGGGAGGGAAGGCAGAGGAAGGGGCTGATACAAACCAAATTTATGATTGGTAGGTTTATGTTGACTACATAAGGCACAAGCACGAATGAAATTATCCACATGAAAAGTCATAGAAGGCCAAAAGAAATTTCACTTCAAGTGCTTAACTGTTTTCAGAGACTCAAAATGGAAACCATAGGAGGAAGCGTGAGCCTCCTTAATCAAAGTAAGAATATCTTCAGAATATGGGACACATAAGTGGTTAATTATATATATCTACCCATATCTAATTGTATAATCTATAAATGGTGTCTCATCGAACTTAGTGGGATGTTGCACAACATTCCATCTATCTGCAAATAAGGGATCAAAATAATAGAGAGGCTTCCAAGCCTCATAGGAAACACAATGCAAAGCCAAGAATTTAAGTATCTATGTAGGGGGTCACTTCAATAGATCAATTGTCTGATTGGTTGTTCCCTTCTTGTGTTTAATCACCAAATGAAACTACTGAATGTAAGTGGCCCAATTTAAATGACGTTTCTCATATATCTTAGTATGAGAATTGATGAAAATCAATGGATGATGATATGTGTGAAGGATTGTTCTTTCCCTATGATGTAATGGCGGCATTGTTTCAATGCTTGGACCAGACTGTAGAACTTTTTATCATAAGTGTTATAATTTAGTTTGGAATCAGACAATGTATTCGAATGGTATGCAATATGGTGTTCTCCCTGACTAATAATTGTGCCATTAACATATTGAGAGGCATCTATCTCAATTTCAAAGGGAGACTAAAGATCAGGTAAACAAAGTATATGAGTAGAGAAAAGGGAATTTTTGAGAGACTGGAATTGTTTTTGTGCTAAGGGAGATCACATAAATTGATTCTGGTTGAAAAGTTGATGAAGAGGGTGTCCTAACTAAGAGAAGCTAGCAATGAACCACTGATAAAAAATAATGCCACCCATAAAGCTCTTGAGTTCTAGAGTTGAGTAAGGTGTTGGCTACTATGCAAGAGATTGGAATTTAGTGGGATCTAGGCTAACACCCTTAGTGGAGGAAACAAAACCCAAATATTGAACTAAAGGTTACCCAAAAGAAGATTTATGAAGTTTCACCTTCAGTTTGTGAGTGAACAATAAGTCTAGCACCGTGCACACATGGAGGAAATTATCTTCCAAGATCTTGCTAAAGACCAATATATTATCCAAATAGATCACCACAAATTTTCCCAAATGTGCTATGAAAATGTCATTGATTAGCCTCATGAATGTGGAAAGGGAATTAGTAAGACAAAATAGCATCACCATCCATTCATAAATCCCAAATTTGGTTTTGAAAGTTTCCTTCCATGTTTTTGTTGCATTCATGCGAACTTGGTGATACCATGTTGTAAGATCCATTTTGGTAAAGAAGTGGGCACCCTTCAAATGATAAAGTAAATCATCAATGAGGGATAGAGGGTAACAAATATTTATTGTGGCCTTATTAAGAGCTTGATAGTATGTGACTAGATGTCATTCATCATACTCCTTCTTTGGAATGATGAAGGTGGGAGAGGTACAAGATGAATAAATTGGTTGGATGTGGCTAGTATTAAGAATTTTTTGGAGTTGGAGTTCCACTTCGTCAGCCTCATGAGGAGAAAGGCGATAAGAAGGGGCATTGGGAAAAGTAGCTCCAAGAATAATATCAATGAAATTTTCAATGGAACGAATGGGGCTTAGTTCGATGGGAGGAACAAATACATATTCAAATGATGTGAGTAAAGGATCTAGATATGAAGGAAGGACATGAGATGGGTTGTTTGGTTTAAGAGGGCACACTAGACAGAGGGAAATGGAATTTTTGAGACTCATTTGACGAACAATAGGTCGGTGAGAAAGTAAGGCATGTGATTTCAAATAGGATGAAGTAAGGACATAGGTAAGACTATATTTTTACAGATGACATTGATGATTGTGATCATGGTATACAACATGACATAGTTCCCGATAAGGAATACCCAGAAGCACATATGCGTAATCCATAAGAGACAAATCACAAAGACCAACATCATGAAAAGGGTCGATGGAAGAAGTAAAGGAGCAACATTGGGTCACCATCACATGGGGACCATCCTTATAAACCCTACCCAATTGATAGGGTCTCGGATGAAGGGTAATAGGAAATGCTAATCACTGCACAAATTACTGAGCAACCAAATTCTTTTGGATACCATTGTCGAGGATGAGAATGGCTAGGGATTTCTTGATCTGGCATTTGTGATTAAACAAAGACATTGGTGAAGAATTCTTGGAATCAGTTCCAATGAGTAGGCATGAGGGGTCTGTTTCCATAGTATTCACCAAGGTGATCAACTCAGGGGGAGGCATTGCGCTCGAGTAGAACTTAGGTGAATCAACAAATAAAGTATTGACATGATTATGATTACTAATAACATGACATTCAGTTGAGGAGTGAAACTGAGATTTGTGATAAGAACACCATTTTCTTATCTTGGGTGAGATGGGAGAGGCAGGAGAAGAAGGATTTGAGGAGGGGATATCTTTGGATAGAGGATATTGAAGGTGAAGAGTGAGCTTTTGTTCCACAACCAAGGCCCAAATAACGGCCTTATCTAAAGAATATATTTCAAATAAATCAACCTCTTGGAGGCCTTCATAAAACCCTAGCACACTACTGTAGAGATGGAAGGTGGAGCCATTCCTAGAGCACCTTTGGATATGAAACATGGGTGAGGGAAGATATTAGAAAAACATTAAAAAAAATACAAATAAAAAAACTTTCTTTAAAACTCACTGCAGTGGAATTATCTCAGATCGAAGCTCTGATACCATTTGATCTACAATAGAAATAGTTAGATAAATAACTAGAATAGGAAACAACAATATTATCCCCAAAACAAAGAGAAAAATGACCATCTCTTTATTTAGAATAGGAGGAAGGCTTATATAGATGTATGTTATTACACGATGACTTGAATGGGTCAAGCTACAACTACCTTCTAATAGCTAGTTAGCTAGATTTGATCAACTACTTCCTTAGGACTTGTGCCTAGTTGTTCTTGTCCTCCAATAAGTTGAGAGAGTGAGACTTCCAAGAATACATTTGTCTTAGGGAGTGCCCCTACCTTGGGATTCATGTGTATTTCCATTAGTTTTCCCAACTACTCATGTTTATGGCAATCCCTCCCTAAGTTAGGATATACATTGTTAGGAAACAAATATCCAAATAGCATAAAAACATCAGAATATTTACTCCACGCCTTGAAAAAGAGATAATTTTAGATAATAAGCCTCTTCGAGGGGGAAACCTCTTTATACACCACATAAATTAACAAATACAAGATGGTTCCAAATGAAAAGGTCTCCTTGGTATATATAGGAGACTAGGAGGTTCAATTATAACTAATGGACCTAAGAAGACATAAACAAAATAACAATACTAATGTAATAGGCCCCAATTAAAGGGTAATGTGCCACTATTTAAGGCTTAACGTTCCCCTCCCCTTGAAATAAGTGTTGTCCATAACACTTGAGTAATTTTGGATGATTCTATATAAAAGACTCATCTTTGCAAGTGGAATCTTCAGAAAGTAGTTTCTTCCACTTAATGAGATACTCTGAAATGGATCTTTTCCTCAGATGGAGAATTCTTGTGTCATTGACAGCTTCAGGCTCCAATATTATTTTTCTTTCCTCGTCAAGTTCTAGAAATATAGTTTGAACTAGGATCTTGTCACCTATAACCTTCTTTAAGAATGAAACATGGAAAACTGGGTGTACTTGTGAAGATGCAAGTAGCTCCAATTTGTATTCCATAGTACCAATATTTTGCAACACCTTATAAATGCCATATTACATCGTTGATAATTTATTATCATTCTTATCTTGTTTGAGGGACATATTTTTATATGGTTGTAGTCTTAAAAATACCCAATCCCATACTTCAAAACTTCTTTCATTACAATGCTGATCTGCTTGTTGTTTCATGTGATTTTGTGCCATGGTCAGGTTTCCCTTTAAGAATTGGAGAACTTGTTGTTGATGCTTGATGTTAATTTCCATTGCTTGAACCTTATATTTTTATTTTAGAGAAGAAGTTATGGATGGTGGGTGATATCCATAGAGTTCCATAAATGGTGTCATTTTTTTTGCAGTATGAAAGGAAGTGTTATACCACCATTATGCCAAGGGTAACCACTTGAACCATTGTATTTTTTTATCAGAGACAAAGAAAAAAAGGTATCCTTCCAAACATTTTTTCACTATCTTAGTTTTTCCTTCCATGTAGCTTTTGAAATGTCTCCATGAATGCGGTGGAAATTGTTCTGGATTTGAAAGGATAAGAGAGTGCACAAAAGTGTGCATACTAGGTAAGTCTATCAACAATCACCATGATGACACTCTTTCCTTCAGAATTCGGTAACCCTATGCTGAAATCCATGGAAACCTCCTCCCAACACTGACTTGGGATGGATAATGTTTGTAAAATACCTAGGGTCTTAATTGTTTCCACCTTATTTTGTTGGCAAAGAAAACATTCTTCCATAAACATTTGAACACTACTTTTAAGGCCATCCCTAAAAAATTCCTTCTTGACTTTGTGATAGGTTTTCAAAAATCATGAGTGCCCTCCTACCAGAGAGGTGTGCAATTCCAAAAGTACCTTTTTTTTAGTTGGGAGTTCTTACATAAATATAAGTGATCTTTGTACCATAGTGATTCATTTTTCCATGTAAATGTATCTGATCCACTGGAATCCTGTTGCAACCTTTGAATGAGTGTCCACACTTTTTTTTCATTCTTCCATTCATCCCTTTCTTTTGTTATCCAATCAGGCTGGATGTTAGAGATAAAACAGAGAAAGGCCTAAACATTTTCATGCTTTCTTGAGAGTGCATATGCCACAAAATTTTTCTTTCCTTTTTTGTAGATGATTTCAAAATCATAACCCAACATCTTGGTCCCCCATTTTTGTTTTTATTCTGAAGATAGTCTTTGTTTGAAGAAGTATTTAAGACTATCATGATTTGTTTTGACCTTCAAGTGCCTACCTATTAGGTAAGTGCACCATTGTTTCATTGCATGTAGTATTGCCATCATTTTCTTCTCATAAATGGGTTTTTTTAAGTCATTTCCCTTGAGTGCTTGACCTTCAAAATAAAGGGACCTTCAATCTTGCATTAGAACAACACCAACTCCATTTCCTAAGGAATCACTTTCCACAACAAAGGTTTTTATGAAGTCTGGCATGGTCAAGACAAGAGATTTTCGCATCACCTCTTTAAGTTGTTCAAAATCTTGAGTTTCCTTTGGAGTCCATAAAAATGCATCCTTCGTAGTTAATGTTGTTAAAGGTGTTTCTATTCTTCCATTGTTTCGAACAAACTTGCGGTAGTAACCTGTCAAACCCAAAAATACTTTAAGATTCTTCAATGTTTTGGGAATCGACCAGTCCATCATGGCCTTAATATTGTTAGGGGCTACCTTAAGACCTTCATGAGATATAATATGACCCAAATACTCTACCTCCTTCACCCCAAAGAAACATTTAGATTGTTTGGCATATATTTTTTTCTCCTTTAGTAGCTATAGCACCCTGTCAACATGTCGAACATGATCCTTCCATGACTTGCTATAGATTAGTATATCATCAAAAAATACTAGAAGACAATTTTTCAAAGGAAGGGCTTGAAAATTAAATTCATGAACCCTTGGAATGTAGAAGGTGCATTCGTAAGGCCAAAAGGCATTGCCAAAAATTCATAATGGCCTTCATGAGTTATGAATGTTGTTTTTGACATATCTTCTTCCTTCATTCTAATTTGATGATACCCTGGACGAAGATCCAACTTTGTAAAGTAGATTGATCCATGTAGTTCATCTAACAATTCATCAATGAAGGGAATGATAAACTTATCTTTAATGGTGATCTTGTTGACCTATCTATAATATGGACACATATGCCATGCACATTCTTTCTTGAGTACCATTACCATCGGTGTAAAGTAATAACTTTGGCTAGTTCTAATAATGCCATCCTCTAACATTTCTTCAACCATACACCCAATTTCATTCTTATGGGCATAAGGATATCTGTAAGGCCTGATGTTAGGAGGCGCACTCATAGGAATTAGGTGAGTAGAATGATCATTATCATGAGTGGGTGGAATACCTCTGGGAATATCTTCAAATACTTTGGAATGCTTATCAATAATCCCTTGGAGATCTAGGGGAATAGATGGCTTAGATGTTTGAACATCTAGTGAGCATAGTTGTACAATTACACCCTGATGCCCCTTTTTCAATATTTTTTTCGTGCCATTAGAGCTTATCACCTTACCGAGTTTCCCTGTGATACCCCTTAACTCAATTTTCTTTCCTTCCAATGAAAATTTCATGAAAAGTCGTTGAAAATTAAAATCCATTGATCCCAATTATTGTAACCATTGGACTCCTAATACAACATCAACACCACCCATGGTTATAACAATCATTGGGATATTCATTACATATTCCCCCATAGTAAGATTGATCTTATGGAATTTTCCTGAGCAATTGATAGTTCCTCCATTTGCAATCATTACTTGAAACTCTTGCATTGGATATATAAAGCAATTGAGAGTTTTGGCTAATTTATAGAGAATGAAATTATGATTAATACCAGAATCAATTAGGACTATTACCTTTTTATTTTTTATATATTCTTCGATATTGAGGTTTTGAGGAGTGCTAATTGCATCCAATGCATTACATGGTATGGTGTGCATGATCTATTGAGAAGAAATATATTCTACATTTTCATCTTGAGATGGTTCTTTTTCTTTTTTTTCTTCCTCATCACAATCTATGTAGAATAATTTCTTCTCACCACACTTATGTCCCTTACTGTACTTGTTGTCACAATTAAAACATAAATCTTTTTCTTTTCTATCCTCCAATTGTTGAGGTGTTAACCTTGTAGGTTGAGGTGGTTTAGAAGAAGGAACATTATTCTCTCGATATATTTTAGGAGTGGTCCTTCTAGTAGCGATAGCCATATTTTTTCTTTCAACATTTCTCGCCACCTTGAATGCATTCTCCAATTATTTGGGTTCCCAAAGGTGAACCTCATGTTGAATGTTATCCTTTAAAGTTCCTATGAATACATCAATCAAGTGCTCATCTAGAATATCTGTTACCTTTATATTCAATCTTTGGAAGTTCTTAATGTGCTTCTCAACTTAACCCTTTTTCTTTAGATTTATCAGTTGAATGAAGAAGTTATTTCTCCTTGTATCCTCATAGTGTGCTATCATTTCTTTCGTGAAAATTTTCCAAGTGAAAAGTGATTTGCGAGAACAAAGTCATTGATACCACACAACTAAAACCCTAAAAATAACCTATAAATAGAGCCCCTCTCGTGGATAATACACTATTCATTTCATGTAAAAGTGATGGCTTACTTGAGAATCAAGATAGTGTGAGACAGACAACTTGAAATAGTTTCAATTGTCAACAAGTCAATATACACATTGTGCAGGTAATGAAACTGTATCATAGATATCAAATTTGGAAATCCATTAGTATCTTTTTCAAGTTTTACATTTTGAATATCGCATCATTGATTATATATAAGATGTACTATACTAGCATGTAACCACATAAGAGTAGTTGATCTACATCAATCTATTTATCGAAGAAACATAATTTACCCATTCACATGTGCTAATTTTCTATTAGGTTGGAGGAAGGAGAACATGTAAGGAATTACTTTCGAGATAGAATTTTGGTATCATTAATTTCTAGATAGATTTTTGGTAGCATAGCATTACTGAATAAATGTTATTAATAATTGACGGGTTGAACAAAATTTACAAATACCTAGTACACAATCTCAACAAACATTTTCATTAATGAGTCTTTCATTAGTCTTTTTAGCATTTATGAAGGGTTACACATAAATTAAATGATTTTATATATGTCATGCATAGATAGAGGTGAATATTCTGCGTTCCATAGAAAATAACGTTGAGCTAAAATGTGTCTACCCATAAGATATTCCTTAATGCGTAATGCAATTATTTATAATCACTAAATAGAAACAACCCAAGGGATTAATACACATAAAATTCATACACTTTGGAATTCGAACACTTTGAAATTAATATGTTCATAAACATCAAATCTAGAAACAATGAGATTCATAAAAAGTGTTCCATGAAATGTGTATATATATACACGCTCAACATTGTCTAAATTGTACATTTTCTACAAAATGGAAACTTGTGCCTACTATACAAGTTCCCTAACATAAACGAAAATCTATATTGTAGCCTAGATACAATATCACAATAGTTGGTCAATCATTGACCATTTCCACCATCGCCACCCTTAGGAACATCTTGGAAATCTATCTTTCTTCTTTTTCTAGAGGATGCACCTCGAGAGGTTCTAGGCCTAGGTGTGCTTCGACGCTCTGGAGACTGCACAAACAATAAACAATGTTCTAAGTTTTTTTCATCAATGAATTAATAGACATAGAAATTGATAGTTTGTAATTTAACCTAAGACAAATCAAAACATATGAAACTGTCAATCATGAGGGTGTTACCCTCCTCCATGACCCCCATCTCTCTGTAATTCCATTATGCATCAGTTACAAGGATCAAGTCAAGAAAATTAAACAATTATGCATAAAAAGAATTTCATGAAAGATGAAAAATTATCATCAATGAATCATCTCACTGTGAATATCTCAGGCATCATTGGAGATTCACTAACAGATGGAGCACTGGGTTGTACAACTTGCTCCAAGACAACCTTTATTGTGGTAGTCTCTGTCAATGGGGCCAAAGTGGTGGTGGGGGTGGGCGGTAGACAGGTGGGTTATAATGGAACCTCATTGGTTGTACAAGTGATTCCATCACCCTAGGCCTAGAGAGAGGCAATCCATAAGAAATTCCCAGGTGCCCAAGGGGTGAAATACTACTATACCTAGAAAATGTATCGTCATCCTGCATACATATGAAAAAAATTGAACTATTAGTACTAAATACTAAAATTCAAAAACATAAACACAAACAATTTGAGAATTATATGATATTTAACTTTAGACATGATACAAGTGACGGTGGTGACTTTTCCATCCTAGATGGACAATCTCGGGCATCGCATGGTGCCAAATCATGTAGAAACAAGAGAACATATAAAAAATTTGAGAATGTCATAAAATAAAGAAATGACTATGCTGGATCTATCAAATGTGATACATACCTATGTGTATGGTGCACCCAATGAACATGTGGCCTCTATTGTTGCATCAGTTGTGGGGCTACGCAGTGATGCATCCATAGGCATAGAGGGCCTGTTGCTGGGACACAACAACTGCAAAACAACATACTTGATGAAATATCAATATAAATACACAAAATACAAAATAAATATATAACGATGAAAAACAAAAGAAATGGTTAAGATACTAACCTCCTCCATGAAGCTATGTTATCCAGTGGGATCCCTAGGCCCATAGCATGTATGCCCACAGCTGGAGCATCTGTGAAGTTCACATGGATGGATGTTATGTCCATGTTCCCTCTCCTCATTATACTCTCATGTGCATGATGATGCTCCAAATATTCTATCAATGTCACTGGAATGCACCTCTGGTTTTGATAGTGCAACAAAGTTATTGTATTTCACTATGATACAAGTCAATGAAGAGATGGCTAGTTGTACATGTTTCAATTTCTCTGCAACAGAAGGATGTTGGGTAGGGGGGTCAGACCTTCACCTAGGGGCACGGGGACCTAAATCGCGGTCGCGCCTAGCCTTCTCTTGGTCCTGTGCGGACCCTCGACCTACCCCATGGAAGTCACTAATGTCAAAGTAATTGACATGTTTACCCATAATAAACTCACCCCATAATTTCCTTAAAAAATATAAGGGTATCTCTCTATTATTGCAAGGAGGTTTATCAAAAACCATGCACCACCTATCCATCCATTTTTTACTAATCTAGGGATGGATGCACCAGTCAATGGATAGGTGTTTCTTGGTTAATGGCAGTTCTTGTCCATTTCTAAGGTCCCTAAAAATAGACAATATTTTTTGTTTTGAAATGCCCAGTTCTTTGATTTGATCTTTGTCCAAACCAGTGATATAATAGTTGTATATTATTTCCCTATAGTCAAAAATAGATTTGAATTTCCCTTGGGCACATGCAATGGACTGGACAATGATGTCCAAATAAGTGGTCAAGGAGACTATGCTAGCTTCTCTAGTCTCCCTTAATTGTTCCTCAAGGTTTCTTAATATCACCAACCCCTCATCATTTTCACTTTTTACATTCTATGGTGGTGGTGGTGGGTTGGGGTTTTGATCTTCTTGGTTTTCTTATGAGGGGTTTAAATTTTCTCAAGGCTCCATTGTATTATATATGCTACAATTTAACGTCCATGGCATGTAAATTAGTTTTCTTTTTTATTTAAAATACTAAATTACATTTGTTTCAATTTAGATTATTGGGAGAAATATGTTAAATTAGATTGACTAAATTGGATTAAAGTTAAGATAAATATAAAATACTTGGACACACGGTGGCAGTGGTGGTAGAAATATCCTCTCTTTCTTCCTCATCTCTTCACACTATTTTTTCAATGAGAAACGCGAGCGCGATTTTCTGCACAAAAATCACTCTCGGGCGATTTAAAAAAAACGTAAGAATGTGCACACATTATTAAGAGTGCTCACCTGTTCCTAAGAGTGTACATGTGTTCTTAAGAGGGTGCACACTCTCCTACTACCTACATGGCAACCCACGTGGAGGTTTGATCACAACCGAACCTATAGTTGTAGGAACGCGTGTGCATTCCTAGGAACCTACATACATTCTTCCGAGTGCGCATTCTTAATCATGCCATTGCCACTTTTTCGACCACCAAGTTCTTGCACTCACCCATATGCAAAATTCCAAAAACAAAGACCATTTAAACCTTGATTTGGAGGTTGTTTTGCTAGCCGACCATTACTCTGTTATATCTTTAAAATTTCAACCCTTTTGGGTCTAAAACTTTTCTCTGTATTTTTCTGATATTTCTTATCTACAATGCCATAGTTTTGATCAAAATTGGATGTGCCAAGTGGAATTTATGATAAATTCCCCACACCTTGTTGATTTTCGTCCTTTCCAGAAGAGCGTACTTGTAAAATGTGCCAAGTGCACAATATATGATATATTATTCTGAAATTTGCACCATAAATACTACAAACTATCCATTGCCCAATGAAGCTAGTCTCACTTAATTTGGATACTCACAGGAGAATCTATCATCATTTTACCCATAACACATGTTTGAGACTAGTGAATAGGACTAGTCATATACCCCATCTTACACAAGGTGTATCTCCAAAATTAGATTGACCCAAAAGCTAAAAAAAAATCCACAAATACCTTGATAATTCCTTTGAATATTGTTCGAGTTTCATGGTCTCAATCATCATAGAAACAAAAAATATTGTTGCCACAATTCCAATATGACTGAATTCAGGATGATTCATGGACTCGTTCTTCCACATGCTATAGATTTGAAAGTATATATCCCTAGAAGTTGATATTTTAAACACAAGTACCTTGATCTGTCTACTAAATATCCCCCAAGGATTTGCTTCTGAAACATCCTATAAAAAAAGTTATAGCGAAAATGCTAGGGTGTCTCAGATGCAACAACAAAATCCTAAGACCTTGAGCTCTAATACCAAATGTTAGGAAACAAATATCCAAATAGCATAAAAACATCACAATAAGTACTCCACGCCTTGAGGGAGAGATAATTTCATATAATAATCCTATTCAAGGGGGGCAACCTCCTTGTATGCCACATCAATTTATAAATACAAGATGATTCCAAATGAAAAGTTCTCCTTGGTATATATAAGAGACTAGGAGGTACAATTACAACTAATGGACCCAAGCAGACATAAATAAAATAAAAATAATAATGTAATATTTCCCAACTAAGGGGTAATATGCCACTATTTAGGGCATAACATACTCTATGGTCATTTAGGGCATAGTCTTAAAATTAGACATTTTGACCCTTTTCTAGTTCAGTTTCATCCAAGAACGAGTTAGAAATTTAAAAGAATTGATAGAATTGCATATATCAATTGTTGAAATTGCATAGTTTAAGTGAATTAGAGGTTTTTCAGGACACTCGAATGTGCATTCAAAATTACAATTCAAACAATGAAAAATTACAATTTCACCAACAATTAAATCATTAGATTCCATTAATAATTAATAAAAAAAAAAACTCATAGATAAATTACTCAAATCATCTAAACACAACTATACAACTATACAACAATAACAACCTCACAATTAAGACAAATGATTAATCACGATCACGAGTTAAAGATCGTTTGCTTTACTTAAAATAATAAGAAACTAAACCAACTCCATGCATGCCCTTGAAGTAGACGGGCAGGCTTATTTGTATCTGGATGGGGCATCGTTGGCGTGTATTGGAATTGATCAACTGTGCTGTACATTCTCTGTATTGGCAGTGACTTGAACCGATGACCGATTTATTTGACAGATGCTTATGCTTTTGTAAATGAGTTTATACATAATATAAATTCGAGATAATTTTTCTCCTGGAAAAAAGAAATAGGTCTCTTTCTCTTTCATAACTTGTAATTTAGATACTTGTTCGCTTGCCTATAAAAGATAAAGACAAATTAAACAATTTAAATATAACTTGTAATTTCATCCCTATTTCCACTTATAAATTTGGATACTTGTTCGCTTGCGTTTATCCATTCCACATGAAAGTCCTTACGTGAAGTTCGGTTTGAGCGAAGCACCCACCATAATGGTGCAAAGAAGAAATGCAAACAAACTTTAACAGATATAAAGCAAACTTAAACAAACAAGTTTGATATCCAATATTTCAAGATTCACATAAATCTACCGTTAAGATTATTCTACGGGGTCCATTAAAAATCGGTGAAGCATTCAAGCTATTAACATTGGATAGTCTTTGAACAATTTAATGTAAACTTTCTATATTTTGATTATTTTTTGGTGATATTTTCTAGGATACATGTCTAGAATTTGGTGAGAAATTGTTAGATTAGTAGATTTGAGTGATTATTTCTGTATAATTTGAGTGTCCCGGAGAATTTTTTAGCATGTTGAATTCATTTCTGCATTCCAAAGTGGATTTGAAACAACAATTAGTGCAATTCCGACAAGAAAAACAAAACATAGAACAATTAAACCAGCATAGACCCATCTATAGGGAACTGCTAGAGAAATGGTGCAGACCCTTCCTTTTGCACTCTAAAACTAGTTAAGGAAGAAAGATTAAAGCAAACATATACAATTTTCATTTACTTAATTTTTTTATTATTATTTAAGAGTGAAACTAATCAACTCCACCATAAATTTAGACAAAAAATCACACATCTACCTAATAGTAAACTACCTAATAGTAAACTGTAGAATACACCTATGGACTCCACAACACCCTGGGAACTAAACGGATAAGAAAAATGAATGAAATCCGTTACATGGGCAATTCATATTCGATACTCTCCCAAATGAACGGATATGAAAAATAAATGAGATTGGGTACACTGGCCAGCACCCGTTTAGTGTAGAAACATCCATATCCTTCTTTGAGGGCTTCAAAGTCAACAGCAATCTGTACAAAATGTCAAAGCTTTGCTGTACTCTATTTAGTGATGGCTCTGAGTTGTTACCCAGAAGGGTTCCCATCCTTTCCCATAGGATTGATTGCTCTGACTTGTCAAAAAGTTACCCAGAAAGGTTTCCATCATTTCCTAGTGCCCACAGGATTGATTTGAACCAGCGATCAGATGGTACTAAACCCCTTGTCATAATGAACAACAACCTGAACCTAAGACTTTGCTGTACCTGCATTAAATGCAATAGAATTGCCCTCATCTGTTCTCGTAACCGACTGTACCACATTGTCAAAATCTCACTTTTAAACGCAATGTAAGTTGAAAAATCGCTATGCCGCAAACGAATCTATCAAAATCGATAAAGCCATAACTTGGGCTGCTTTGGAAATATTATTAGATTTTTTCTTAAAAGGGCTACTACAGTCACGTGAGTCAAGTGACGTCATATCAGAGAAAGCTGTGAAAGGGTGTTTTCTAGCTGTACATGAAAGGTCTCGGTAACCACCCATTTACATATTTTTCTTACAATCTTCGTGATATTTATACACGGGGGCTTCTTAGCTTCTGATTCGGCTTACTCTTTTAATTTCTCAGTAATTTTTTCTCAAAGCTCCAGTAGTCACAGATTCTCTCAGTTTCTGATAATTTGGAGTTTATCACTAAAGAGTCCAGCAGCGAACGCTGTGTAAAATAATGGGCAAGTTTGAGAATGGAGGTGACAACTCGAGTGGCTTGTCCGTAACTACACTGCAGCCCATTATGGTGACTCCAGCTGAGAATACGCCGATGGAGGTTCTTTACCTGTCAAATATTGACAGTCAGATTGGCGTTAGGGTTACATGTCAAACCCTTCACGTTTATGGCGTTTGTCCAGCAAACCATGAGGACCCAGCCCATGTTATCCGAGATGCAATCTCCAAAGCTCTGGTTTACTACTATCCTCTGGCTGGACGGATGAGAAAGACCGCTGATGGGAAGCTTGAGGTATGGTGTACAGGAGAAGGGGCGGTGTTCGTTGAAGGTAGTGCAAACTGCAGTCTGAAGGAAGTTGGATACCTGGCCCAGCTCACACCACGCTTGAAGCAATTGCTCTACGAATATCCAGTGACATATGAGCATCATGACATCCCTCCTCTTGTTATTCAGGTAACGAACATTTAAGGGACGGTCAGCAATTATCAGTTCCTTTGCATTGCGCTCTTTCGACGCGATTAAATTGTTATCCTCGCATGCCAACTTAAAACTTGCAATAAAATGGGATTAATTAGTATTACAGTTCATTGCTGTTAACTTTTAACTTGCAATAGAATGAGGTTAAATTACAGTTCTTTGATGTTTATTATTCTTTAGATGGNTTAAATTGTTATCCTCGCATGCCAACTTAAAACTTGCAATAAAATGGGATTAATTAGTATTACAGTTCATTGCTGTTAACTTTTAACTTGCAATAGAATGAGGTTAAATTACAGTTCTTTGATGTTTATTATTCTTTAGATGGATACAATTGCTTGGGTATCCTTGGTTGTTATATTTTGTTCTCTTAAACATAGCTCAGTTTCATTTTAAGTTTGGATATTAAAAAATAATTTAAATTTAATATAATTTAGTATTGTTAAGACATAAATAAAGATCAAATTTAGATTGAAATGAAAAATTTAGTGTAAATGGAGATAAAATATGTGTGATTTAAAGAATTTTAAATTACGATGAATTCTAAAGAAAAGATATATTTTTTTCTTTCATTTGTTATATTATAATTATAGTTTTTCATATTTTGATTTTAAAATAGGGATCTTACACATTTCATTTATATTTAAAAAATTTATTTTATTTTTATATAATTAGGTTTTTAAACTTTGACTTCTTTAAATACACTAATTGTTATATTATAATTATAGTTTTTAATATTTTGATTTTTAAAATATGAATCTTACACATTTTATTTATATTTAAAAAAATTATTTTATTTTTTATACAATTAAGTTTTTAAACTTTTACTTCTTTAAAAAAAAATTAAACGTTATTATCTTTCATTCTCATTAATTTTGAGAATCTTATTACACTCATTCTTACATTACACTACAACACATAAAAGTATATTAGCATAGCTTCATGCATTGCAAAGTTCTTTCTTTGCATTAACATTTTATTATTTATTTATAATATTTTAAGATTATAATTTTTTTTATTATTTTTAAAGTTGAAATTATCAATAATATAATTTGATATTGAAATTGGAGATAAAATTGAAATTATTAGTTTTATTTCATATTTAGTTTTAATATTTTATATACATTTTATATTAAAAAAAACTTAAGAAATATTGTAAAATTGAAAATTTCATTATATTTATTTTTAATTAAAAATTAAAAATATTATTATACTCATTTTATTTGTAATTTCAATATCTTATACACATTTTATCTCCAAAAAACTTAAAAATAATTATATAATTAAAAATCTTATTACAATAATTTTAAATTAAAAATATTATTATACTCATTTTATTTGTAGTTTCAATATTTTATACACATTTTATCTCCAAAAAACTTAAAAATAATTATATAATTAAAAATCTTATTACAATAATTTTTATTTAAAAGTTAAAAATCCTATTACATTCATTCACATTTTTATTATACATTAGAATACATCTTACATAGATTACATGTTACATAGATTCATGCTTACAAAGGTATACATGTTTGTTACACAAATTACATATTACATGTTACATAAATTCATGCTTACAAAGTTTGATATTGAGATTGTATTTTTTAATTTTTATTATACATTAGAATATATCAACTATGTTAGCATAGAATACATCTTACATAGATTACATGTTACATAGATTCATGCTTACAAAGTTATACATGTTTGTTACACAAATTACATATTACATGTTACATAAATTCATGCTTACAAAGTTTGATATTGAGATTATATTTTTTAATTTTTATTATACATTAGAATATATCAACTATGTTAACATAGATTCATGATTACAAAGTTTAATGTTGAGATTGTATTTTTTAAGTTTTATTATACATTAGAATACATAAAACTATGTTAGTATAAATTCATGTTAGATTGTATTTTTTAATTTTTACTATACATTAAAATATATCTTACATATTAAAATATATCTTACATAGATTACATGTTACATAGATTCATGTTTACAAAATTATACATGCTTGTTACATAGATTAAATGTTATATACATAGATTCATGCTTACAAAGTTTGATATTTACATTGTATTTTTTAATTATATAATATTGGTTTGGTAAATTTATGTCACTAGTATATTATTAATTAGTTATTTATTGAAAATATAAAATATTTTTATTATTTGATATTGACATTGTATTTTTTAATTATATAATATTGGTTTGGTAAATTTATGTCACTAGTATATTATTAATTAGTTATTTATTGAAAATATAAAATATTTTTATTACTATATTTTATAGTAATACATATTTTTTAGGGTAGGTATATTAGAGAGCAAACAGATTTTATTTTTAGGAAAAAAAATGGAAGTGGGTACTCAAAAAAACTCCCAGTTAACCCAGTCTATGCAATCCACTCCATGCAATCCAAAAAAATTTAAATGGAGTTACCAAAAACCTGCAACAACAACAAAACAAAACAAAAAAAAAAAAATAACTGCTAGTTCGCCCACTCCATATTTCCCAATCCCAATCAAAATGTGTAGAACATTTAAGTTTTCAATCGACCAAATACTCACTTTATTATTTGTTTCATTCGTTGTCGCATACATGTAACGATGTGCAACAAGCGTTAATTTTTTTTTTTATGGAATTGGATTCTTGTTACGATGACAGTATTTGAATTTTCTTGATTGAAATTTCATAACTCAAAATAGTACAAAACATAATCTCATTCATGGTTCTCCTGGATCTGAAGGTGACGCGTTTTCTTTGTGGAGGGTTTGTTCTCGGAGTTGGCCTCTCGCACTGTATGATTGACGGACCAGGATTCTCACAATTTCTGTATACAATCGCTAATATTGCAAGAGGAATGCCGCTTTTATCTGCACCACCTGAATGGAAGAGAGAAATTCTTAAGCCACGAAGCCCACCTACAGTCAACTTTGAGCACAAAGAACTCGCTAGCATAAGCCCAAGCAGAAGCAACCTGATCGACGCAACTGCAGGTCTACTCCAGCAAACGTTTCTCCTGACTTCTGAATCTTTAAAGAAACTGAAGAAGAATGTTTTAGTAGGGAAGACAAAAGAAGATGAGCAGTATCTATATTGTTCAACATTTGAAGCCTTGGCTACATTCGTGTGGAAATCAAGGGTGAAGGCTCTTAAAATACCTTCGGATGAAGAAGTACGCCTTCTTTTTGCTGTAAACGTGAGAAAGGTGTACAAACCACCACTCCCGGAGGGATACTACGGTAATGGTTTCTTCGGTGCATGCGTCGCGGTTTCTGCTCAAGTTGTAAATGAGAGTTCGCTTTGGGATTTGGTGAAAATGGTGAAGGAAGCAAAGGCGCGACTGACAAATGAATATCTTAGGTCTGCCATCGATTTTCTTGAACTCCATCGCCCAGAACTGCAAGTCGGCCCCCCTACTGCAACAGAGCTTTATTTGTCTGACTGGAGCCGCATGGCATACTCACAAGTGGATTTCGGTTGGGGAGAGGCAGTGAACGTGACTACAGTGAGCTTTCCGTTTGTTAATGTCTGCATTTTCCTTCCACCTATGAATGCAAATACAGATGATAAAAATGGTATTAGAGTCCTCACTTGCTTGCCCACTGAAGCAATGAAAATATTCGAGTCAGAAATGAGAAAGATAAACATGTAACTGGTAAGCTGGATGCCATGCCCACCATAATTTGGTGTGATCTTATCTAGCTTTATAAAAATATTTAGTATATTATAGCCTCTAGAGGCTGGGTACTCATTATGGCAAGCTATAGATGAATTGGCATCCCTTTCCACTGCATGATCTGTGCATCAATAATTTTCATCCGTGAATGTTACCATAAATCGGTACTTCAACTTTTATCCACAAAATTAAGATTGTGGAACTATGTACCAGATTTCAATAATCTTGAAAAATAAAGTTTGATGAAAGTATAGTTGTTGTCCACAGTATTGAAAAGTTAACTACTTGGCATTGCAAATTAATTTGCTGGATGCTGTCAAGTCGTTGTTTATTTGAAAATTTGTGAGAACCAAATTTATGTAATAAAATTTGGGCTTGATCAATCTCTTTTCTTAAAAAACAAATGGATAAAAAAATTAGGGTAAATTATTTTACAATTTAAATAAATGAAAAATTAACCAATGTAAATTAACTCATTTTCTTACACTTAACATTGAAAATACTAAGCAATTTAATAAAAAAAAAAATTAATGTATTTTTATTTTATTAATGAATAATATTACTGTTTTCATAAAAAAAAAATTAATTTATTTTTGTATTTTTATTTTATTAATGCATACTATTACTATTTTCAACGTATAGTAATTAAACATTTAATAGTTAACATTTTTTTATGGATTTAACATTCTTTCTTTCATATTTTTTTTTAGATTTGGATTCAATTTAGTGGAATTGATGCTTCTGCAAAACGCATGAAACATATATAGAGAGAGAAATTTATTGAAAATATTACGGTTTTTTCTATTATTTTATTTTACTGTATTAAGGTATCAATTAGTTTATTACAGTACATAGGTCAAAGTTCACCTTTTTCACAATTTTGTTTGGAGTTTACTCCAATTTTAACTTGTTCATCTTTCTCAGT